>WNGS01005451.1:7877312-7901655 GCA_020271785.1 Procambarus virginalis | reverse complement strand
AAGTCCCAAGGCAGTACTTACAGGACACCTAGGGAAGGGAACCCTAGGCGCATGCAGCCGAGTACTGGAGAATCACTCCCGGCTCGCGCACCACCTAGAAAACAGACACCACACTCTAGGTGCAGTGCTGAAACAACCACTGGAGCCGGAGCACATAACCGGTGCCTATAGCATCAGCCGAAGAACTGATGGGTGGATAGCCGGCGTGGGAGGTCTGGGGCTCCACCTTCCCCCTCCCGGGGAGGGGGGAGCTGCGCAGACAGCGGCGCGGTGACGTGTGACGTCACACTAGTTTGCTTGTTTTTCTGTTTGGGAGTTCTATCCACTAGTTCGGATTTTGGTAGCAATTTTAACCAGAATAGGGGTTTGTTTTGGGGTGCTTACCTTTCTGGGTGCCTGTCCCGGTCGATGGCAGACATAGAATGCTTCCAACCACACGGGGGCTTCTATAGGCCATTGCTCCCCGTGCCTCTCTGAGGGGGCCCGGTTCTGGCCGTGGTCTCCGGTAGGCCTAAGAACTCCATACACATGACTGATGCCAATGTCTGAAATTAGCATATCAGCCTGGGATAGCTCCGGGGAGCCGACGGGGCTCCCCCCAGAAAGACTATATTACCGAAGAGGAAAATATGACGAGATGAGGAACTTCCTAATGGGAATACCATGGGAAACAGAACTCAGAGAGAAGACTGTACAGGATATGATGGATTATGTACCTCAAAAGTGTCAGGAGGCTGCTGACAGGTTTATCACCGTCCAAAAAGTGAAAAATGAAAAGCAACAGAAGAATCCGTGGTTCAACCAGGAATGTGCGGCAGCAAAGCAATTGAGTAAAAGAACATGGCGAAACTACATGAACAACAGAACACCAGAGGGCCAGAAATGAGTGCATCAGAGTGAGGAGAGAAGCAGAGAGACAGTACGAAAATGACATCGCGAGTAAAGCTAAGACCCAACCAAAAACTGCTCCACAGCCACATCAGGAGGAAAACAGCAGTGAAGGAACAAGTGATGAAACTGAGAAAAGGGGAGAACAGATAAACAGAGAAAGACAAAGATATGTGTGAAGCACTCAACAAGAGATTCCAGGAGGTCTTCACAATAGAACAAGGAGAGGTCCCTGCACTAAATGAGGAGGCAAACCGAACAATCTTTGAGGAAATTTACATCACCAGGGATGAGGTCAAAAGGAATCTGTTGGAGCTGAATGTGTCAAAGGCTGTTGGGCCTGACAGAATCTCATCGTGGATTCTAAAAGAAGGTGCAGAAGCACTAAGCGTGCCACTCTTAATAGTGTATAACAGGTCACTGGAAATGGGAGACCTTCCGGAAAGCTGGAAGACAGCTAATGTAGTCCCAATTTACAAAAAGGGTGACAGGCAAGAGGTACTGAACTACATGCCAGTTTCCCTAACTTGTACACCATGCAAGGTGATGGAGAAGATTGTGAGGAAAAGCTCGTAGAGCATCTGGAGGGAACCAGCTTTGTAACACACTACCAGTATGGGTTCAGAGATGGTAAATCTTAGTACCTCACAAAGGCTGTTACAAAAGTTGGAGTAGTAGGCAGGTAATTACCTAAGTGTAATTACCTAAGTGTAGTTACAGGATGAGAGCTACGCTCGTGGTGTCCCGTCTTCCCAGCACTCTTTGTCATATAACGCTTTGAAACTACTGACGGTCTCGGCCTCCACCGCCTTCTCCCCTAACTTGTTCCAACCATCTACCACTCTATTTGCGAAAGTGAATTTTCTTATATTTCTTCAGCATCTGTGTTTAGCTAGTTTATATCTATGACCTCTTGTTCTTAAAGTTCCAGGTCTCAGGAAATCTTTCCTATCGATTTTATCAATTCCTGTTACTATTTGTATGTAGTGATCATATCAGCTCTTTTCTTCTGTCTTCTAGTTTTGGCATATTTAATGCCTCTAGCCTCTCTTCATAGCTCTTGCCCTTCAGTTCTGGGAGCCACTTAGTAGCATGCCTTTACACCTTTGCAGGTAATTACCTAAGTGTAATTACCTAAGTGTAATTACCTAAGTGTAATTACCTAAGTGTAATTACCTAAGTGTAATTACCTAAGTGTAGTTACAGGATGAGAGCTACGCTCGTGGTGTCCCGTCTTCCCAGCACTCTTTGTCATATAACGCTTTGAAACTACTGACGGTCCTGGCCTCCACCACCTTCTCCCCTAACTTGTTCCAACCGTCTACCACTCTGTTTGCGAAAAAACTTTTATTTTTTTTTTTGAGATATATACAAGAGTTGTTACATTCTTGTACAGCCACTAGTACGCGTAGCGTTTCGGGCAGGTCCCTGGAATACGATCCCCTGCCGCGAAGAATCGTTTTTTCATCCAAGTACACATTTTACTGTTGCGTTAAACAGAGGCTACAGTTAAGGAATTGCGCCCAGTAAATCCTCCCCGGCCAGGATACGAACCCATGACATAGCGCTCGCGGAACACCAGGCGAGTGTCTTACCACTACACCACGGAGACTAGTGGTGTCTCCATGGAATAGGAAACAGCGAGTAACGGTGAGGGGGGAGGCATCAGAGTGGCGAGATGTCACCAGCGGGGTTCCACAGGGCTCTGTACTCGGACCCATCCTGTTTCTAGTACAGTGGCACCTCGACATACGATTGCCCCTACTTACGATAATTTCGGGTTACGATGTAAATTTCATCGAAAAATGCGACTCAACATCTGATGGTGTCATCGACTTCCAATATTTGTTGGTACACGTTCGGGTTGACCGAGCGTGTGGTTTCCGGTCACGTGGCCAACCTGCCTCAGTTTACTACAGCTGCCCGCTTAGTGACGATCACGCTTATAAGAAATTCCGCTTTTGTGGTGATTTTTTTGCATTTTGAACATTAAAGTAATTATTAAATATCACGCCATGAGTCCCAGGAAAGTCAGTGGTAAGGCTCAACATAGGAGATTCCATGTAAGGATGACCATAGAGCAGAAACAAGAGATCATTCGTAAATATGAAGATGGTGTGCGGGTAGGTGAACTGGCTAGGAAGTACAACAAATCTCAGTCAATGATATCCACCATACTGGCTAAGAAAAAAGGACATTATGAGGGCTAAAGTGGCAAAAGGTGTATCAATAATCACGAAACATAGAACACAAACACTTGAGGATGTTGAACAGTTATTATTAATTTGGATACACAACAAGGAGTTAGCGGGTGATAGCATTTCGGAGGCCATCAGTTGTGAAAAGGCAAGAAAATTGCATGAAGACCTTTTAAAGAAAACCCCTGGAAAGAGTGATGCAGAAGTGAAAGAGTTTAAGGCGAGCAGGGGATGGTTTGAGAAATTTAGAAAAAGAAGTGGAATTCATAGTGTTGTGAGGCATGGGGAGGCTGCCAGCTCAGACAAACCAGCAGCTGACAGATTCATTGGCGAATTTAAATATTTTGTGCAGAGTGAGGCATACCTACCACAACAAGTGTTTAATTGTGACGAGAGAGGGCTATTCTGGAAAAGATTGCCAAAGAAAACATACATTACCAAGGAGGAGAAGTCATTGCCTGGACACAAGCCTATGAAAGATCGGTTTACTCTTGTGTTGTGTGGTAATGTGAGTGGGGAAGAAGAAGCAGCCGAGGAAATTTCTTCAGGGGAGGATGTGCCAGTACAAAATGTCTCTTCCACAAAAATTAAGAAAATGTGTGCAGCATGGGAAGAATTGCAAACTTTTGCTGAAACGACTCACCCAAATCAAGCTGCAGTAGGTCGTTGCCTTAACCTATTCAATGACACTGTGATGCATCATTACAGAATAGTGTTAAAACGAAGGGAAAAACAAATGTCTCTTGACAAATTTGTAGTGAGACAAACAAGCACTGAACCACAACCAGGTCCTAGTGGTATTTAGGCAAAACGTAGGAGATAGAGTACCCCAGAGAAAACATCACTGCCTGATGTGATAAACAGTAACAACTCTCCTCCTCCCCTCCTCATCATCATCTTCCATACGCCGTCAAGAGCCCTCCATAAAGGTAAGAGAAACTTTGGTACTGTATTGTAGTTACAAAAAAATTGTATTCAGTATAATATGTATTTGTATATTAATATTTTGGAGGGTGGGGAACGGATTAATTCAAATCCCTTTATTTCTTATGTGAAAAATCGCTTCGACTTACGATCCGTCTCTGGGAACGGATTAGCATCGTAAGTCGAGGCCCCATTGTATATGTAAACGACCTTCAAGAGGGTATAGACTCATTCCTCTCAATGTTTGCTGATGATGCAAAAATTATCAAAACAGATGAAGATAGACAGAGACTACAGGACGACCTGGAAAAACTGGAGGAATGGTCTAGAAAATGGCTGCTAAAGTTCAACTCAGGAAAGTGTAAAGTAATGATATTAGGCGAAGGGAGCAGAAGGCTGAACACAAGGTAACATCTGGGAGGTGAAATCCTGCAAGAGTCAAATAGAGAGAAAGATCTGGGGGTCAATATCACACCGAACCTGTCCCCAGAGGTCCACAACAAAAGGATATTGTCAGTGGCATATGCTAGACTGGCCAATATAAGAACTGCCTTTAGAAACTTGTGTAAGGAATCGTTCAAGACCCTGTATGCCACTTATGTAAGACCAATCCTGGAGTATGCAGCTTCAGTCTGGAGTCCATACCTAGTTAAACACAAGACAAAGTTAGAGAAGATTCAGAGGTATGCCACCAAACTGGTCCCGGAACTGAGAGGAATGAGTTACGAGGAAAGGCTAAGGCAGCTGAACCTCACAACCCTGGAAAACAGAAGAGTAAGGGGAGACATGATAACCACCTACAAAATTCTCAGGGGAATAGACAGGGTGGACAATGTCAAACTCTTTAACGTGGGTGGAACACGAACAAGGGGACACAGGTGGAAACTTAGTACCCAGATGAGCCACAGAGACATTAGAAAGAATTTTTTCAATGTCAGGGTAGTTAACAAATGGAATGAATGAATTTATTGAATGCCACCGAGGTCCTTTCATTATCATTGTAACTATATAGCTAGCCAGAGCTTGTCGTCAAGGGACGTCGGCTTGGTAGCATGTCTGAGCGGTGTTATACTCAAATTCCACGACAGTTGGAACATAACCAATCACAGGCGAGTAGGCCTCTGACGTCATGCCAGACAGAGGAGCATCAAGCCATGCTTGCAGCAGGCTCAGTTCTCACCACAACCTCAGAGTAGGTGGACCTCGGCTGGCCAGTTATACACCTTGCGGTCTCAGTCAATAAATCTAAGAAGTGTCTACAGTGTATATTACTCAACCCGAACAAGGCAACGAATAAATGAGCAGAAGTACTGTGCCTGCCACTCTCCATGATGTATAATAAATCACTGGTAACAGGTGAACTGCCAAAAATTTAGAAGACGGCAAACGTAGTCCCGATATACAAGAAGGGGGGGGATAGACAGGAGGCACTGAACTACAGGCCAGTGTTCCTAACTTGCATACCATGCAAGTTATTACAGAAAATTGTGCAAAAAAAGCTAGTGGAACATCTGGAGTGAAGGAACTTTGTGACACAACACCAACATGGATTCAGGGATGGCAAGTCATGCCTCACAGGATTAACTGAATTCTACGATCAGGCAACAAAAATCAAGCAAGAAAGAGAGGGGTGGGCAGACTGCATATTTTTGGATTGCCAGAAAGCTTTTGACACAGTACCACACCAGAGACTAGTGCAAAAGTTAGAGATGCAGGCAGGAGTGAAATGGAAGGTACTCCATTGGATAAGGGAGTACCTAAGTAACAGAAGACAGCGTATCACTGTGAGGGGTGAGGTTTCAGATTGGCGAGACATCACCAGTGGAGTCCCACAGTGTTCAGTCCTTGGACCCATACTGTTTCTGATATATGTAAATGATCTACCAGAGGGTATAAAATCATTCCTCTCATTGTTTGCTGATGATGCAAACATTATGAGGAGGATTAAGATGGAGGAAATTAGTATGAGGCTACAAGATGACCTAGACAGACTGAATGAATGGTCCAATAAATGGCTACTAAAGTTCAACCCCTAGTAAATGTAAGGTAATAAAACTAGGCAGTGAAAACAGGAGGCCAGACACAGGATACAGAATGGGAGATGAAGTCCTTCATGAAACGAACAGAGAGAAGGATCTAGGAGTTGATATCACACCAAACCTGTCTCCTGAAGCCCACATCAAAAGAATAACATCTGCGGCATATGCAAGGCTGGCTAACATCAGAACTGCCTTCAGGAACCTGTGTAAAGAATCATTCAGACCTTTGTATACCACATATGTAAGACCAATCCTGGAGTATGCGGCACCAGCATGGAGCCCGTACCTTGTCAAGCACAAGGCAAAGCTTGAAAAAGTTCAGAGGTATGTCACTAGGCTAGTCCCAGAACTAAGTGGCATGAGTCACGAGGAAAGGCCGTGTGAAATGCACCTCACAATACTGAAAAACAGAAGAGTAAGAGGAGACATGATCACTGCCTATACAATTCTCAGAGTAATTGACAGGGTAGATAAAGATAAACTGTTTATTATTGGTAGTACGCGAACAAGGGGACACAGGTGGAAACCGAGTACCCAAATGAGCTTCTGGGATGTTAGAAAGAACTTTTTCAGTGTCAGAGTAGTTAACAGATGGAATGCATTAGGCAGTGATGTGGTGGAGGCTGACGCCATACACAGTTTCAAGTGTAGATATGATAGAGCCCAGTAGGCTCAGGAATCTGTACACCAGTTGATTGACAGTTGAGAGGTGGGACCAAAGAGCCAGAGCTCAACCCCTGCAAGCACAACTCGGTGAGTACAACAAGGTGAGTACACAACACTGAAAGGATTCAGAGCCAGAGTCGCACGACCCGCCAGGTCACACATTTCCTCCCCTCTGCCCCATTCCTCCACGGAAGAAGGAAAGGGGTTCCCCTTTCCTTCTTCCGGGGAGGGGAGAGCTGCGCAGACAGTGGCGGGGTGACAGTGGTGACGTCATGCTCGTTTTTCATTTGGGGAGTTCTGTCCAACTGTTTGGGTTTCAGTAGCAATATTTTAACCGGATAGGGTTTTTTGGGGTGCCTACCTTTCTGGGTACCTAACCTGGCCGATGGCAGACATAGAATGCTTCCAACCACACGGTGGGGTTTTTATAGGCCATCGATCCTCGCACACCTCTGAGGGGGCCAGGTTCTGGCCCCCTCTCATTTTCACTATTAAAGTATACAAATGTTATCTTACCTCCTTTGATAACCGGAAAAAGGACACTTTAATATCAGTTGGCGAGCAGTTTCTCTGTAGTTTCAGACGCTGATAATGATTTTGATTTTTCAAGCTGAAAAAATAAAACATCAAATGTAGTGAAACACCCTTACCTAGGTGGACTCAGTACTCCCTGGTGCACCACACTCTGATACCACAGACACACATACAATATGACCAGGCCTTTGGACATGCACAGGCCTACTAAACACCAGGATCAGAATCAGGTATGCTCATAGAGGAGAAAAGCAGAGAGATTATGGTTCAACACATATCTGAGCAAAAAACCGGCGTTGAATGTAATGAAACGCCATTTTCTGGGTGAGCCCCGGAGGCTCCCTGGAGCTTATCGGGCTAATGTATGCTATATTTGACCGGGACATTAGCTAAGGAGTTCAGATCTACCAGGGATCAGCGCCAGAACCTGGCCCCTTCAAAGAGGTTTCAGGGAGCAATGGCCCTGGAAAACCCCCTTGTGGTAGGGGGTTTTCCTTATCTGCCAGAGAACCAGGGTTAGGCACCCAGAAAGGTAGGCATAACAAAACAAACCCCACATGGTAAAAAACTAAAACAAAAAAACGAACAGAGAGGTAGAAACTCCCTACAATCCCAAGCAAACATCACACTTTACTGCCGCGCCGATCGTCCGCGCAGCCCTCCCCGCCCCGAGAGGGGGAGGGGGAAGCCCCGGACCTACCGCGCCGGCTGCCTAGCTTCAGTTCAGAAGCTAAGCTTCAACCAACGCGAAAAACTGCCGACCGGTGGGAGGGAGGGTTGCCAGGGAGCCTCTGGGGCTCACCCAGAAAATGGCGTTTTGTTACATTCAACGCTGGTTTTCTGTGGGGAGCCCCTATGCCTCCCTGGAGCTTCACACCCAAAGAGAAGGAAAAGAAAGGGCTAACCTGAGAGGCGGCCGCCACAAACTCCGCAACGCGAAGCCGAAACAACAGGCTGCAACCTGCGACCCAAGGCAATAAGAACGCACAGGAGCAGACGCGCATAAAGAATGGGCGGCCAAGAACCTGTGCGACCCTCAAATCTCTGCGCCCAAAATGAGCCCTAGACGTCACAAACACAGCAGCAAAAGCTGTAGGAAGGTGTGGATCGCCGGTGCGGGGGTCTGGGGCTCTCCCTTCCCCCTCCTGGGGAGGGGGGAGCTGCGCAGACATGTGGCGCGGCTCGTGTGACGTCATGCTTGTTTGCTCTTTTTCCTTGGGGGAGTTCTGTCCACTTGTTTCATTAGTTTTGTTGGTGTCACCAGAATAAGGGTTTGTTTTGAGGCGCTTACCTTTCTGGGTTCCTGTCCCAGTCGATGGCAGATATAGAATGCTCCAAAATCACATGTGCATTTCTATAGGCCACTGCTCCTCGTGCCTCTCTGAGGGAAGCCAGGTTCTGGTCGTGGTCCCCAGTAGGCCTAGAACCCCACCCACATCGACTGATGCCAAAAATTAGGACTATCCCTATCAGCCTGGATAGCTCCGAAGAGCCGTAGGGGCTCCCCCCAGAAAACAAGCGTTGAATGTAATGAAACGCCATTTTCTGGGTTGAGCCCTGGAGGCTCTCTGCAGCTATTGGACTCTTATCTGCCATATTAGTCTAGGGCAACCAATTACTGGGGTCCGTATGCCTACCAGGAACCATGAGCCAGAACCTGGTTCCCTCAGAGAAGTGAAGGGAGCAATGGCTTATGAACTCTCCAATGTTTGAGAGTAGTCATGTCTGCCATCGACTGGGGGTATCACCCAGAAAGATAGATGAACCATTACAAACCCCAACTTGTAAAACATTGCAACCAAAGACCAAACAGAGGCTAAGAACGCCCCCAAGAGACAACAACAAACAACAACCCCACTTGTTGGCGACCCCCCATCCCCCCTCCGGAAGGGGGGTTGCCAGTCAAGCACTGTCATTGCTGGTTCGGAGACTGATAACAAACCTCCGACAGGCAGGAGGGAGGGAGGGTGGCAGGAAGCCTCCGGGCTCCACCCAGAAAATGGTGTTTCATTATATTCAAATCTGGTTTTCTGAGGGAAGCCCCATTGGCTTCCTGCAGCTAATTACCCACAAATAAGTAAAAAAGGGACTTACCCAGTAGGTGGCAGCACTGCATACCCCAACACGAAGATGGGACAACAGGCTGCAAATGACGGCCCAAGGCCACACAAGGGCCCGGAACATTCACAAGATAACGGTTAGCCAGGACCCTGTTTGGCCTCCAAAATCCCTGCACCCAAATGTCAACCCAAGACATGTTACCAAAACCCACAGCAAGAGCTACAAACTCCTTCACATTATGGGCACTAAGGTAGACCACAAGCTGAATAGACTTGATAACCCTGTGGACGACCTGAGAGATCCGAGCCCTGGAACAGGGAACGAGGGACACCAGATCTACCCAAAGCGCATCCACGGATACAGAACCCAAGACGCGCAGATAGCAGCAGAGAGCCACAACAGGACACAAAACATGATGCAGCCCCGGCCTGACAAAACAAGCATAAATAACCCACGGACCCCTCCGGAAGCCCGCCACTTTTCTTCGCCAGAAAAGAAGGAGACGGCTCCAAATGAACAAAAATGCCTCCCAGGGCCAAAAGAACAGAAACCTCTGTGCTGGAGAAGAGCATGAAGCTCCCCAACCCGATGCCCAGAGGCCAAAGCCAACAAAAACAAAGACTTTCCAAAACAATCCTGAACTGAAGGGGCCCAACAAATGGAGGAGAATAGAGAAAGGAGAGGACCTGATCCAAAGACCAGGACATGTCAGCCAGCGCATGAGCAGGCCAGAGGTGAAAAAACGCATGAGAGCTTGCAAAATGGAGCAGAAGTGACATCCAACCCGAACACAAGCTGGAGTTGCTCAGCCAGTGCCACATGATAAAAAACCAGCATTGAATGTAATGAAACTCCATTTTCTGGGTGAGTCCCGGAGGCTTCCCAGAGCTATCCAAGCTGAATGGATATGTATATCTTTTTGGCATCAATGTGCATGGAGTTCTTGCCTACCGGGGACCACGAGCCCGAACCTGGCCCCCTCAGAGAGATGCGAGGAGCAATGGCCTATAGAAACCCCCAGGTGGTTGGGAGCATTCTATGTCTGCCATCGACCGGGTCTGACACCCAGAAGATAGGCGTCCCAAAACAAACCCCCATTCTGGTGAAACTATTGCTACCGAAAGTCGAACGAGTGGACAGAACTCCCCAAACGAAAATTAGCAATCTAGCATGATATCATCACGTTGCCGTGCTGCTGTCTGCATAACCCCCCCCCCCCACCTCTCCAGGAGGGGGAAGGGGGAGCCCCAAACCCCCCCCCCACCTCTCCAGGAGGGGGAAGGGGGAGCCCCAAACCCCCCCCCCCCTCTCCAGGAGGGGGAAGGGGAGCCCCAAACCCCCCTCCCCCCCCCACCGGCGATCCAACACCAGTTCTTGGGCTGGATGTCAAAACACGCAAAAAAACACCGCCGACCAGAGGGAGGGAGGGATGCCGGGGAGCATCCCGGGAATCAACAGCATGCCAGGGAGCCTCCGGGACTCACCCAGAAAATGGCATTTCATTACATTCAACTCTAGTTTTCTCAGGAAGGGCCCCATCAGCTCCCCGGAGCTACCTCAACAAAGATAAGGAAAAGATGGAAGGACCCAGGAGGCAGACGCCAAGCGTCCTAACTCAAAAATAAGACAACTGGCAAACCAAAGGACCGTACAGATGACCCAGGAGACCTGAACCCCAGAACAGGAAGAAAGGGAACCCTGGCAATCCAAAATGCCCCTATAACCACAGAGGCCTAGATGCACAGAGAACAGCAGAGAACCACAACCGAAAACAACACATGATGCACCCATCCCCGGCCCGACCAACCAAACATCAGCAACCCAAGGACCCCTCCGAAAAGCAGCAGTCTCATTCTACGCCAGAAAAGGAGGAGACAGCTGCAGTCGAACCAAACGACAACCAGGTCCGAAGGAGCAGAGGCCACTGCATCGGAGGAGAACATGAAGCTCACCGACCCGACCCCCAGAGGCCAATGTCAACAGGAAAAAAGAGCCTTGGAGAAACAAACCTGAACCGAAGAGGCCACAACAAACCGAGGAGAAGAGAGAAAAGAGAGCACCCGATCCAAATATCAGGATGCCTCAGGAGACGCATGACCAGGCCGGGGGTGAAATAACGCACGAGACGGCTTGCAGAACGAGGCTAGTAGCATCGACACCGAACACAAACCGTTGCGGCTCCACCAGTGCCGCAAGATACGAGGCAACAGTATTCGGCAGAAGATGACGGTCCTGGAACAACCACGAAAGGAAGGACAAAACAACCATATCAGAGACCGAAGTACATGTACGCAATGATAGGAAAAACCAGAAGGACCACCAGGAAATTTCATACCGCAGCCGAGACGAAGCACGCAGGTAGGAGACCAACAACAAAGCCACCTGCACCCCATATAAGTGATGATAGACTCGAGTCAGAACTCCAGGCTCTGACCGACCATTCCATGGACAGGGGAATGAACCGGGACAGGTCGTCCGCCAGGACATTGGACAATCCCCCGAACGTGAATTGCCAGGAAAGCAAAACCCAGAGAACCAGCAGACGAGACACACAAAGCGACCAGCCCCGTGTGACCAGTCGATGGCAGGCATATAATGCTCCAACCACATGGGGGATTTCTATAGGCCATTGCTCCTCGAGCCTCTTTATATAGTGAATAAAAGCAAAAACAGTACAGTATTGTGGGAGAAGAATGGTGGCGAGTCAGATGAGGTGAGAGTGGGAGGAGAATGGTGGCAAGTCAGATGAGGTGAGGGTGGGGAGGAGAATGGTGGCGAGTCAGATGAGGTGAGGGAGGGAGGGAGGAAGTGGCAGCCAGTGGCAGCTGGCACTGCCACTCAGCATACCAACTTAGTGGTTCATTATGGTGAACAAGAATGTAGATGGAGTGTGGGGGAGAAGCCATTTTGGTGATGGGGGTGGCAACATCTGCATGATTTGTCATGTTGGTAGGAGTGGCCACAATGCTCTTTGGGCACTATACCAGCTAAGTTGAGCAGTTATGGTGAACAAAACATGTAAATACTTATATATAATGTGTGTATATAGGGTAATAACACCACAAACAGTATTGTTAGGGATGAAATTTTAGTGCGTCTGACCTTGAATGTGTGAGGGAGGCAGCCGCCAGCTGACTGTGTGTAGCGACGTCTCTTAGTGCCTGAACTAACTATATCAGCTTAGTTGTACAGTTGTGGTGAATAAAACATGTAGATACTTTTATATAACGTCTGTATATAGTGAATAAAAGCAAAAACAGTATGGTGGGAGGAGAATGTGGGTGAGTGAGGTGTTGAGGGAGTGAGTGGCAGCGAGTGGCTGGCTGGTGTGTGGCGGTCACTCCTCGTTGCTTTTTGACTCATAATACCAAATTAGTGGTTCGTTATGGTGAACAAAACATGCAGATACTTATAAATAACCTGTGTATATAGTGTAATAAACCGACAAAGTATTTGTTCACTGTTTGATGAACATAATAATTGAATCAACAATATGTACACCATAATTTTGAGTACAGTGATGATTCACACATTTAATTACAGTATATAAATATATCACACTACACACTACTGAATAATATTACAACAAAAAAACTATGAAAAATCAATCAAAGACTGAAATAATTAGGTAATTATCTCTTTGTGGCCACTCCTGCCTGACAACTGGGGAGTAGCAGACCGCCTGGGACCCACGCTGAGTTAGCGCCTGTTTTTTACCAGACTTCCGCGCCCTATAGCGGGCAATATATGTCACTTACAATTTTTTTATTATTTTTCCCATGATCAGAGAACACAAGTTAACAGTTTAGAAGAAAAAATAGTATTTGTTTTTTTGGTATGCACCTGTGGGTGACAAATGCTAATTAGCCCTGAGCAACACAAGGGTTAAACTGCGCAACACATGATATGAAGTGTTGAGTAACTTGCTATAAATTGAGCATCACATCATATGACATGTTGGAATACTATGCAAGATTTAAATGGCCCATGGATACATGGGGTTCACTTCACCTTCATCAGGGCTCTTGTAAACAGACAGTATTTAAATAAAAAATTGTGGGCCACATTCCCGGGTGTGAGGTCCTCAGTACCGAGCGAGCCACCAAGGCTGGCGCACGTAGCATGAGCTCACAGCACTGCTGTTCAGCTTGTGACCACACCATCGCCTAAAAATGCCATAATATTATTGAAAATAATATTAAAATGCATAATAGCACATGCTATTATTTAGCGACGATAGTATTACAGAAGACCCCTGACTGTGATAAAAATGACCAGGATTCTGATAATAGCAGGATGCTACTGGATTTTGAAGAAGCCATATGCCTATGCACTCCGCACCAGGCCCGGATTCTTGGAACTCCATATTCATCAAGAACTGTAAAAAACCACTATCGCAGGCCCTTCACATTCTGTGGAGACAAAGCCTAGATACTGGCGTTATTCCTGATATACTAAAAACAGCAGAGATAGCACCACTTCATAAAGGAGGAAATAAGGCAGAGGCAAAAAATTACAGACCGATAGCACTAACATCGCACATCATAAAAATTTTTGAGAGAGTGCTAAGAAGTAAGATCACAAAATACATGGAATCACAGCATCTCCATAACCCCGGACAACATGGTTTCAGAACAGGGCGCTCTTGCCTGTCGCAGTTGCTGGACCACTATGATATGGCATTAGATGCTATGGAAGACAAACAAAACGCTGATGTAATTTACACAGATTTCGCAAAAGCTTTTGATAAATGTGACCATGGTGTTATTGCCCATAAAATGCGCTCAAAAGGAATTACCGGAAAAGTAGGCAGATGGATCTACAATTTCCTGACCAACAGAACCCAATGTGTAATAGTCAACAAAATAAAATCCAACCCGTCAACCGTTAAGAGCTCAGTCCCCCAGGGTACTGTGCTTGCTCCAGTACTTTTTCTCATCCTCATATCGGACATAGACAAGAGCACAACCTATAGCACTGTATCATCCTTTGCAGATGACACTAGGATCTTCATGAGAGTAGGCAACATAGAGGACACGGCGAACCTCCAGTCAGATGTAGATCAGGTCTTTCTATGGGCTACAGAAAATAATATGGTGTTTAACGAAGACAAGTTCCAGCTCATGCGCTATGGAAAAAATGAAAATATAAAAACGGAAACCACGTACAAAACTCAGGCAAATCATAACATAGAACGAAAAGGCAATGTAAAGGATCTGGGTGTACTCATGTCGGAAGACCTTACCTTTAAAGAACACAATAAAGTAGCCGTCACAACTGCAAGAAAAATGACAGGTTGGATAACAAGAACTTTTCACACTAGAGATGCTATACCGATGATGACACTTTTCAAAACGCTTGTGCTCTCTAGAGTGGAGTACTGCTGCACAATGACAGCCCCTTTCACTGCTGGTGAAATTGCTGACCTGGAGAGCGTGCAGAGGTCCTTTACTGCTAGAATCCACTCGGTAAAACATCTAAACTATTGGGACCGACTTAAGAGCCTAAATCTGTATTCCCTTGAGCGCAGGCGGGAGAGATACATAATAATTTACACGTGGAAAATATTAGAGGGGCTGGTCCCAAACCTGCACACAGAAATAACATCACATGAGACCAGAAGACATGGCAGGATGTGCAGAATACCCCCGTTGAAAAGCAGAGGTGCAACTGGTACTCTGAGAGAGAACTCTATCAACATCAGAGGCCCGAGACTGTTCAACACGCTTCCACTACACATAAGGGACATAACTGGCAAACCCCTCACAGTGTTCAAGAGAGAACTGGATAAGCACCTCCAAAGGATACCTGATCAACCAGGCTGTGACTCATACGTCAGGCTGCGAGCAGCCGCGTCCAACAGCCTGGTTGATCAGTCCAGCAACCAGGAGGCCTGGTCGATGACCGGGCCGCGGGGACGATAAGCCCCGGAAGCACCTCAACATATCCTCAAGGTAAGTGGCTCCCAGAACTGAAGGGCAAGAGCTACGAGGAGAGGTTAGAGGCATTAAATATGCCAAAACTAGAAGACAGAAGAAAAAGAGGTGATATGATCACTACATACAAAATAGTAACAGGAATTGATAAAATCGATAGGGAAGATTTCCTGAGACCTGGAACTTTAAGAACAAGAGGTCATAGATATAAACTAGCTAAACACAGATGCCGAAGAAATATAAGAAATTCACTTTCGCAAACAGAGTGGTAGACGGTTGGAACAAGTTAGGGGAGAAGATGGTGGAGGCCAAGACCGTCAGTAGTTTCAAAGCGTTATATGACAAAGAGTGCTGGGAAGACGGGACACCACGAGCGTAGCTCTCATCCTGTAACTACACTTAAGTAATTACTTAGGTAATTACCTTGTGTTCAGCCTCCTGCTCCCTTCGCCTAATTTTCATCACCTTACACTTTCTGGAGTTGAATTTTAGCAGCCATTTTCTAGACCATTCCTCCAGTTTATCCAGGTCATCCTGTAGTCTCTGTCTATCTTCATCCGTCTTGATTCTTCTCATAATTTTTGAATCATCAACAAACATTGAGAGGAATGAGTCTATACCCTCCGGAAGATCGTTTACATATATTAGAAACAGGATGGGTCCAAGTACTGAGCCCTGTGGGACTCAGCTGGTGACATCTCGCCACTCTGATGTCTCCCCCCTCACCGTTACTCGCTGTTTCCTGTTGCTTAAGTACTCCCTTATCCACTGGAGCACCTTCCCTTTTACTCCTGCCTGTTGCTCCAACTTTTTTAACAGCCTTTTATGGGGTACTGTGTCAGAGGCTTTTTGACAGTCCAGGAAAATGCAGTCGGCCCACCCTTCTCTTTCCTGCCTAATTTTGTTGCCTGGTCATAAAATTCTATTAAACCTGTGAGGCACAATTTACCATCCCTGAACCCATGTTGGTGGTGCGTTACAAAGTTATTTCCCTCCAGATGCTCTACGAGCCTTTTCCTCACGATCTTCTCCATGGTGGCTACACCTGTGGTGGCCACACCTCGCTGTTTTTTGACTTGCAATATCAACTTAGTGGTTTGTTATGGTGAACAAAACATGCAGATACGTATATATAACCTGTGTATACGGTATAATAACCGACAAAGAATTTGTTTATTGTTTTATGAACACAATAATTGAATCAATAATATGCACACCATAATTTTGAGTACAGCGATGATTCACACATTATATAAATATATCACACTACACACTATTGAATATTATTTCAGCAAAAAAGAAGAAAAAATCAGTCATTGAAATAATTTGGTAATTATCTCTTTGTGGCCACTCCTGCCTGACAGCTGGGGTTAAGCAGACTGCCTCGGATGCACGCTCAGTCAGCGCCTCTCTTTTGCCAAACTTCCCGCCCTATAGCGGACAAAATATGCCACTTACGATTTCTTATTATTTTTTCTGTGTTGAGGGAAATGATATTAACAGGTTTAGAAGAATTTTATTTTTTTATGCGCCTGTGGGTGACAATGGCCAAATAGCCCTTAGCAACACAAGGGTTAACATGTATGATACACATATGGACATAATAGCTCTCTGTGGATGTAAATAAAGAAAAAAGTCATAAAACAATCAGTGAAACATCCGAGGATAAAACAGGAAGCATTAGCAATGTCGAGCAGCAGGCATTGACGAGTGCAAGACGCAGCCTTGCAGAGTGCCTTCACCCAGTGAAATGAAAAATATTGACTTATTTTGTGTTTTTGCATACAAATTAATAATTCTATAATGAAAATTTGTATTAAATTTTTTCTATTTGTTGTGCATAGGTGAGTATGACCATTTCTCCATAGCCACTGTCTAAGGACAAAATGGGGAGAATATGAAAGAAATGAATCAATGGGCTGACAGCCAGGCTTAACGATTCACTAATTGCAACATTAGCAGTAAGTAGGGACCAGAGAGTTAGACAGCTATGGTGGATTGCATCCTGGTGAAGGTTAATATAGTAGTTGGCCTAGGAGGGACCTCAATCAACCTAATAGGCTTCCTGCCCCCTACAGTATGGGAACCATACATATATCGTACACTTATGGTTTTCCTTAATTGGAAATACAAAACCTGTTACACTTGTCAAGATTTCCCAAAGCCTTTCCCAGAATGGAACCCACAACATTTGCCTAACTCCTAGGATACCTCTTTACAGTATTCCAAGGTGAAGTGAAGCATTCCCCAAATGCTTTTGTCATGCCATGGGGAATCAAACCTGGGACCTTATAGCCTGTAGCTACAACATGAGAGTTCATACCTGGCATTACTGGAAAGCGGTCGTGTAGCTTGGTATCTAAACCAAGGAAGGCTTTCCATCTGTAGTATCTTATTAAAGGTCATTTGTTCAATAATTTTGCTGTGCATTTTTATCACTAGTGAAGTTACAGACAAGGAAATGTCTGATTTCTTGAAAATGTTTCACTGAAGAGTCTGAGGAATGAAAACAATAATTTAATTAAGCATTATGAAAACATAATAGATAAAATAAGTTTAAATTTATCTAGAAAGAATAGGATTAATTATAATAGAATATGAAATATTGAGTAGTCTCCACTCGATTATCCGGACTATATGGGAAGAACCCCCAGCCGGGTAATGGTACTTTTCACCTCTGAGCCAAAAACTGACTATTTCTAACTATTTTTATACTACAAACAACATAATTTGAATTGCCTTGCCACATATACAGTGGCACCTCGACATCCGATTGCCCCTACTTACGATAAATTCGAGTTCCGATATAAATTTCATCAAAAAATGCGACTCGACATCCGATGGTGTCGTCGACATCCGATATTTGTTGGTACACGTTCGGGTCAGCCGAGCGCGTGGTTCTCGGTCACGCGGTCCGACCTGCCTCAGTTTACTACAGCTACCCGCTTAGTGACGATCGCGCCTATAAGAAATTCCGCTTTTGTGGTGATTTTTTGCATTTTGAACATTAAAGTAATTATTATATAATATGCCATGAGTCCCAGGAAAGTCAGTGGTAAGGCTCAACATATGATATCCCATGTAAGAATGACCATAGAACAGAAACAAGAGATCATTCGTAAATATGAAGATGGTGTGCAGGTAGGTGAACTTGCTAGGCAGTACAACAAATCTCAGTGAACGATATCCACCATACTAGCTAAGAAAAAGGACATTATGGGTGCTAAAGTGATGCATCATTACAGACAAATGTTAAAACGAATGGAAAAACAAATGTCTCTTGACAAATTTGTAGTGAGACAAACAAGCACTGAACCACAACCAGGTCCTAGTGGTATTCAGGCAAAACGTAGGAGAGAGAGTACCCCAGAGTACAGGCAGTACATCACTGCCTGATGTGATAATGGAAGGGGACACCCCTTCCAAACAGTAACAACTCTCCTCCTGCCCCATCACCATCTTCCATACGCCATCAAGAGCCCTCCATAAAGGTAAGAGTAACTTTGGTACTGTATTGAAGTTAGAAAAAAACATTGTATTCAGTATAAAATGTATTTTTATGTAAATATTTTGGAGGGTGGGGAACGGATTAATTCAAATCCCTTTATATCTTATGGGAAAATTTGCTTCGACTTCCGATATTTCGACATCCGATCTGTCTCTGGGAACG
Organism: Procambarus virginalis; assembly: GCA_020271785.1. Taxonomy (NCBI): domain Eukaryota; kingdom Metazoa; phylum Arthropoda; class Malacostraca; order Decapoda; family Cambaridae; genus Procambarus; species Procambarus virginalis. Next base: position 7,882,739 of record WNGS01005451.1, on the reverse strand, counting down.
GATTAGCATCGGAAGTCGAGGCCCCATTGTAATTATTAAATATTCAACTAGAAACCTCAACTTACCTTGTTGTTGTTCATCTTCTTGATTGATAACACACATCTTGAAATAAAGAATTCTTGACAATTTTCGTAACCTATACTAACACAACACTAAAATTACCACTTTGTGTTGGTGGAGACCATCCATCAACACAAAGGCTTGATGTTGGTGGCTTACCATCTTGAATGTTCTTCTCTGCACTGGAAACACTAGGGCAACTTTTTCTCATCTAATTTTTCACTTTCCTTAACACATTCCTATTATCTCACCTATTTTTCAAAAGCACTATACCTTTATGTTCTCTGGGACACCACTCACTATCATCAGCCTGTACTACAATACTTAGGATTGTTGAAATATGCTGGAGCTCCTCTGATGCAAGTGTTGACCCTAGGGGTGTCACCTTTTTTTTTTTGGTACGGCTGTGCTGGTGCTGGTTACGGCTGTGCTGGTGCTGGGTACGGCTATGCTGGTGCTGGGTACGGCTGTGCTCGTGCTGGGTACGGCTGTGCTCGTGCTTGGTACGGCTGTGCTCGTGCTTGGTACGGCTGTGCTCGAGCTGGGTACAGCTGTGCTGATTGATTTTCTGCTACTAGTTTGTGAAAAATATTGACTCATTTTCATTTGTTTCCTTCCTTTCATCATGTCCTTGAGACAAATATCTTTCATCATCCTTAGGTGTCGATAAAAGCTGGTGGGTTATTACGATTATTCTTCCACCAGCGGACAAACACGTCACTCACAGACAAAGCTACCGGCACTGGGTGCCTACTGTATGAACGCAGACTAGGTCTATACACCCTACAATAGGTTGGGGTTTAAGCCAGATCCAGTAACATAAATTTCTCTCAAATATTGGATTTACATCATATTATATATTTCTGGGGGGAGCCCCGTCGGCTCCCCGGAGCTATCCCAGGCTGATATGCTAATTTCAGACTTTGGCATCAGTCATGTGTATGGAGTTCTTAGGCCTACCGGAGACCACGGCCAGAACCGGGCCCCCTCAGAGAGGCACGGGGAGCAATGGCCTATAGAAGCCCCCGTGTGGTTGGAAGCATTCTATGTCTGCCATCGACCGGGACAGGCACCCAGAAAGGTAAGCGCCCCAAAACAAACCCCTATTCTGGTTAAAATTGCTACCAAAATCCGAACTAGTGGATAGAACTCCCAAACAGAAAACAAGCAAACTAGTGTGACGTCACACGTCACCGCGCCGCTGTCTGCGCAGCTCCCCCCTCCCCGGGAGGGGGAAGGTGGAGCCCCAGACCTCCCACGCCGGCTATCCACCCATCAGTTCTTCGGCTGATGCTATAGGCACCGGTTATGTGCTCCGGCTCCAGTGGTTGTTTCAGCACTGCACCTAGAGTGTGGTGTCTGTTTTCTAGGTGGTGCGCGAGCCGGGAGTGATTCTCCAGTACTCGGGCTGCATGCGCCTAGGGTTCCCTTCCCTAGGTGCCCTGTAAGTACTGCCCTTGGGACTTGGGGCCACCTTCCACAAGTTCCTTGGGGTCTGCCCCTGCTAGGCCGTTTACTGCTTGGTTTTCGGCCGCTCTTTGTGTGCTCGGGTGTTCTGTCTCCCTTGTTCGCCTTAGAGTAAGGGGCAGTTTTTGCACTGGTGGGGCGCAGGGTACTGTGCAGCTTGTCTTTTCCCAATCATAGCGGCCGGCTCTGTTCCGCTTGGGTACGCTGTCCTCTTGCGGGGTTTTCTTTTTCTTTTTGTTTATCTACCTGGTGGGGGGGTCTGCCTTCGTTCTTGCCCCTGGTGTCCCTTGTGTTCTGAGTTTTCTGGTGGTACCCCTGCTAGGTCCCCGTGAGTGTACACGTCCCGGGGGTTCAGCTCTTAGAAAGTTGTTTGGTAGTTTTGGGTGCCGGTTAGCAGTACCCTGCCTGGGATTACCTGAGCGCGAGTCCTCTTATAGTAAACGCTCGGGACCCTGGGAAACCCCTGGGGGCGCGTGGGTCCGATGGATGTGACCCCAGAGCCCCCCCTCGCTTCCAGCGAGTTTGAGGGTTGCTCACCCCTTGTCTCTGGGTGACTCTCTGTTTTGCCTCCGTCTGCTGCCTGTGGGGTCGGTGACACCTTCGACCCGGAGCCCTGCGAGTTTGTTGCTCGTTATGGCTCGGTTACCCAGTTGTGCTCAGCTGGTGCGGGCAGCAGAGGCGTTGCACTTGAGCCTTGGTGGTGGCAACGCTCTCGTGGTAACTCCCCGGGAGCCCCGGGGCTGCCCCGTTTTGGTTCTTGTTTTTCCCCTGGATTCCCCTTCCTGCCTGCATCCGGTTCCTTACCGTCTGTAGGTTCAGGGCGGGGTTTGGTGGTGTTGAGACTCGGGCAGTCTCGGGGAAATCCCCTTCCGGGGTAGTGACGGGGGCATTCGAGCCTGTTCCTCCAGCCGTGTTGTAAGAGTCTGCCAGTGGGCTCCCTTCCTTAGTGTTTTCACGGCTGTCCCGGTTTTCTGGTACGGCCGGGGCTTTAGGGGGACGGCTCGGCCCCGGGGCCTGTTGTGTGGGTTCCCGGGCTGCGGAGGGGCTGACTTGGGGGGCCTTGGCCCCATAGGACCCCGTGGGGGTTTTTATCCCCCTCTCGGCGGGGCTTGTGGTTACGCGGAGTGGGGTTTTCCTCTCCACTCGCCGTACGTGCTGTTGGGCGTCGGCCCCTCCCGGGCTCGGTTCCTTGGCCTTTGAGTCGGTTGGTTCCGTCCTGTGGGTGGATGTTTCCCCCCACCCCTTTTTGGGGGGGACGGTGTTTTCGTCATGTTTCCCCGTTTTGGGGGTTCTACATGACTACTGGTCTCGGGTGCGCATGCGCCTTTGTGTGCCTTCGGGACTGGTTTTGGCTTCCGTGTTCTCGAGGGTTCGGGAAGGTTTTTCCTCCTTCCCGCGTTATTGGAACGTCTGTCGGCTCCTCGTCCTTGTTGGCGAGTTTGGGCTACTTGTAGCCCTGTTGGGCTCCTTGTGGTCCTGTTGTGCTCCTTGTAGCCCTGTTGGGCTACTTTTGGCCCGGTTTGGGCTCTTTCTGGGCCTGTTGGGCTACTTGTGGCCCTGTTGGGCTACTTGTGGCCCTGTTGGGCTACTTGTGGCCCTGTTGGGCTACTTGTGGCCCTGTTGGGCTACTTGTGGCCCTGTTGGGCTACTTGTGGCCCTGTTGTGCCGTTGGCCTTTTTTGGGCTCTGTCTTCGCTTCTTTGGCCGGTTTTCTTGTTCCTGCTCACTCTTTTGGCTACTTTTCTTGTGCAGTAGTCTTGGTTGCCGCCTTCCCGCAGGGTAGGTTGCGCGTTTTCGGCCGGCATGTCATGCGCGTGCGCCGCGGAGTTTGTTTTGGTCTGGGCGGTGTGTAGTGCCGGTGTTCGTCGTTTTTGCTCCAGTGCTTCGCCTTTCGCTCTTCTCCCTTGCCGCGGTATGTGCCCCTTTTCGCTCCGGGGGTGTCCTGGGTTCCAGTTGTGGGGAGGCCGCCGAGGTTTCCCTGTGTCATGGGTGTGGGCCGCCTTCTTCGCCTCTTCCTTGCTCTCCTGCAGGTCCGGCTCTGGCTTCTTCACCTGGCGGTGCTCCCAGGTCTTCTGGGCTCGGTTGAGTCGTGTCACTTCGAGCCACCGTTTGCCAGGTGAGTTTCTGCGGTCTGGCGTCTTTTGGCAGGGCGCTGGATGTGGTGTTATATGCCTGTCTTTCTTTAGGTCTCTTTTTGTACGACTGAGACCGTTCGCACACCAGTGTCGGTCCCCTTTTTTCACCCCTTCCTGTCCCACTCTTGTGCATGTCCATCCCATGCTAGGGTCATTCAGGGTCCCACCTGTGTTATGTGGTCATTGGGGTGTGGGGTTATGTGGTGTGGGGTTGTGGTGTGGTTCTGTACTCGCCTGGTAGGGCTTCTGGCTGTGCTTGCAAGGTTTATGCGCTCTGGCTTTTGGGTCCCGCCTATCTGGTAGAACTTGCGGGATAGTACCAGTGGAGTGCAGTGGTGCCATAGGCACACTCGGGGAACACTGTATATCCATCAGAGGTCTGCAGTTGTTACACGACCTCCTTGCGAGCATACGCCTTCTCGCTGGTACCTTATCTTGAGGTTAACTTGAGGTGCTTCCGGGGCTTAGCGTCCCCGCGGCCCGGTCATCGACCAGGCCTCCTGGACTGGTCATGCTGGCTGTTGGACATGGCTGCTTGCTGCCCGACGTATGAGTCACAGCCTGGTTGATCGGGTATCCTTGGAGGTGCTGATCCGGTTCTCTCTTGCACCAACCCGTCACCGCATCTTTATTACGTCAATATTGACTTCTTCGTTCCGTGCATAGGTGCCATACTAAACATAATGGTTTCCCTTAAAAAACTTCGTGGAAAACACCGACCTTACCTGACCTACTTAGTAGGTTACAATAAGCATCTTATGGTTTCGTAATTACAATTGTTACTTAACCTATTATCGGTATGCCACTGAACTCTGTGAGGGGATTGCAAGTTATGCCCCTATGGTACGGTCTGTGGACTTTCGGGGCACACTAGCTTGCCTTCGACTTAGTTATGGCCCATCCTGGTTGTGGGGAGTCTGTGGGCCTGCAGGCCGCCCCATGCGTCTTCCTGGTGGGCCTCCCTTTGGCCGGTCTAGCCTGGCCTCGGGCCGGGCTTGGGGTGTACATGAGCTCCCGGTTCCCATCCAGCCGGTTTGAGCGGGGTTTCTCCGCCGTCGGTCGCCTGGTAGGCGGGTTTGGGCCTGCTGGGTTCTGTCGTGTCTCAGTGGGCCCTGTCTGGGGTCTATCTGCTCCGTTCTCTGCCTTTGCCGGAGCGAGTTGCTCTTTACCTGTGGCATGTTGCGGTGGTGTATACTCCCCTAGTTGTGCTTGCGGGGGTTGAGCTCTGGCTCTTTGGTCCCGCCTCTCAAACGTCAATCTTATAACAGGTGTACGGTTTCCTGAGCCTATTGGGCTCTTATCGTATCTACACTTGAAACTGTGTTTGGAGTCAGCCTCCACCACATCGCTTCCTAATTGCATTTGTACCGTGTGTTCGCAGGGCGTTGTTCCTTACTCCTGGGGTTTTTATGCTGTTGCTTATTTCGTCCTGCCTCACCCCAGTCGTTTTCCTGGCATCTCCTTTGGTCAGTTGCCTGCACTTGCTGCTATGTGGGGGACGTGTCGGTTTCCACCACTTCATTGTTGTGTGTTCCCTTGTTTTCCTCCTCTGCCACAGGGGTGTTCTGCGTGTGTTCCTTGGCTTCTTGGGCTTTTTCGGCCTGTGTCCTGTGGTGTGCTTCTTTGTCTCGGTCTGTTGCTGTTGCTCGTACCTCTTGGTTCGGGTAGGGTTCTGGCGGCAACCTTCCGCTTCTTTGGTTTCCTTGCTTGCCCTGCCACTTGGTTTTTGGGGTCTTGCGATGTCTCGCGTCGGACCCGTCATTTGT
>WNGS01005451.1:7843517-7877212 GCA_020271785.1 Procambarus virginalis | reverse complement strand
GGCCCATCAGTGAAATAGAGAGAAACCCGAAATATTTTTTCTCCTATGCAAAATCAAGAGATCAAAACACATCTAGTATCGGGCCCTGCGAAAGGAATGGAACTTTCACCGATGACAACAAGAAATGAGCGGGCTACTGAGAAGCAATACGACTCTGTCTTCAGCGAGCCATTAAACGCACTAAAGATCGATAACCCAAATGAATTTTTCATGGATATGATACCAACATCAAATCATATATCAGACGTCACCCTATCCCCACTGGATTTTGAAGAAGCCATAAACAGTATGCCTATGCACTCCGCACCAGGCCCGGATTCTTGGAACTCCATATTCATCAAGAACTGTAAAAACCACTATCGCAGGCCCTTCACATTCTGTGGAGACAAAGCCTAGATACTGGCGTTATTCCTGATATACTAAAAACAGCAGAGATAGCACCACTTCATAAAGGAGGAAATAAGGCAGAGGCAAAAAATTACAGACCGATAGCACTAACATCGCACATCATAAAAATTTTGAGAGAGTGCTAAGAAGTAAGATCACAAAATACATGGAATCACAGCATCTCCATAACCCCGGACAACATGGTTTCAGAACAGGGCGCTCTTGCCTGTCGCAGTTGCTGGACCACTATGAATGGCATTAGATGCTATGGAAGACAAACAAAATGCTGATGTAATTTACACAGATTTCGCAAAAGCTTTTGATAAATGTGACCATGGTGATATTGCCCATAAAATGCGCTCAAAAGGAATTACCGGAAAAGTAGGCAGATGGATCTACAATTTCCTGACCAACAGAACCCAATGTGTAATAGTCAACAAAATAAAATCCAACCCGTCAACCGTTAAGAGCTCAGTCCCCCAGGGTACTGTGCTTGCTCCAGTACTTTTTCTCATCCTCATATCGGACACAGACAAGAGCACAACCTATAGCACTGTATCATCCTTTGCAGATGACACTAGGATCTTCATGAGAGTAGGCAACATAGAGGACACGGCGAACCTCCAGTCAGATGTAGATCAGGTCTTTCTATGGGCTACAGAAAATAATATGGTGTTTAACGAAGACAAGTTCCAGCTCATGCGCTATGGAAAAAATGAAAATATAAAAACGGAAACCACGTACAAAACTCAGGCAAATCATAACATAGAACGAAAAGGCAATGTAAAGGATCTGGGTGTACTCATGTCGGAAGACCTTACCTTTAAAGAACACAATAAAGTAGCCGTCACAACTGCAAGAAAAATGACAGGTTGGATAACAAGAACTTTTCACACTAGAGATGCTATACCGATGATGACACTTTTCAAAACGCTTGTGCTCTCTAGAGTGGAGTACTGCTGCACAATGACAGCCCCTTTCACTGCTGGTGAAATTGCTGACCTGGAGAGCGTGCAGAGGTCCTTTACTGCTAGAATCCACTCGGTAAAACATCTAAACTATTGGGACCGACTTAAGAGCCTAAATCTGTATTCCCTTGAGCGCAGGCGGGAGAGATACATAATAATTTACACGTGGAAAATATTAGAGGGGCTGGTCCCAAACCTGCACACAGAAATAACATCACATGAGACCAGAAGACATGGCAGGATGTGCAGAATACCCCCGTTGAAAAGCAGAGGTGCAACTGGTACTCTGAGAGAGAACTCTATCAACATCAGAGGCCCGAGACTGTTCAACACGCTTCCACTACACATAAGGGACATAACTGGCAAACCCCTCACAGTGTTCAAGAGAGAACTGGATAAGCACCTCCAAAGGATACCTGATCAACCAGGCTGTGACTCATACGTCAGGCTGCGAGCAGCCGCGTCCAACAGCCTGGTTGATCAGTCCAGCAACCAGGAGGCCTGGTCGATGACCGGGCCGCGGGGACGATAAGCCCCGGAAGCACCTCAAGGTATCCTCAAGGTAAGGTATCCCCTGTGAACTTTGTCCCAATATCATAAGCTTTTGGACTACTTGTGGTCTACTTGTGTGGTCCACTTGTGTAGTCCAACTTGTCATATGAAGGAATTATTAAATGTAACCTGTGATGGAATGGGAAAAATTTCCACCACTCTGTGAACTCTGTCCCAACATTGTAAGCTTGTGGACCACTTGTGGACCACTTGTGGACCACTTGTGCGGTCCACTTGTGTGGTCCACTTGTGTGATTGAACTTGTCATATGAGGGAATTATAAACTGTAATCTTTGATATAATGGGAAAGTTTTCCCACCAGTCTGTGAACTCTGTCTTGACATCATAAGCAAATCCGAACATCCTCCGCTTTGGCGAACCATTGTTCGTCGAACCGGGTGAGTAAATCCGGGCTGAAAAGTGTGCAAACTAGCCAGAGATTCGTTAAATCAGGGTACGTTAAATCGAGATTGTACTGTACTAAATAGTTGTGTGAATTAGGTATGAAATCTATTTTGAAGTTAATGTTTTTGGGAGTGTGGAGCAGATTCATTCGATTTAATTATTTATTATGGGAAAATTTGTTTCGGGTTGCGAATTTTTTGTCTCTGGGAACGGATTAAATTCGTAAATAGAGGGGCCACTGTAAATGGATTCTGGACCTGAAAGACAAGAACTACAAGGACAGGTTAGATGCATTAAATATGCCAAACTAGAAGATAGAAGAAAAAGAGGTGATATGATCATTGAGTACAAAATAATAATAGGGATCGAAAAAATTGATAAGGAAGAATTCCTGAGACCTGGAACTTCAAGAACAAGGGATCATAGACTAAAGCCAACTAAACAAAGCTGCCAAAGAAATATAAGAAAATTCACTTTCACAGACAGTGGTAGACAGTTGGTACACGTTAAATGAGGTGGTGGAGGCCAAAATCATTTGTAGTTTCAAAGCGTTATATGATAAAGAATGCTGGGAAGATGGGACACTACGTGCATAGCTTTCATCCTGTAATTACAATTAGCTAAATACAATTAGGTAATTATTAGTTTTCTGGGGGAGGCCCCATGTGGCTTCCTGAAGGAAACTACCTATGGAGAAATGGGTACTGTAGCACAAAAAGTGATAAATTTTCATTACTTAGCACTTAGATAATAGCACTAATTATGCTGTGGAAGTCATTACCTCCAGGGGATTTTCTGCTTGATGACAGGTTGAACATTATGGTGGGTAAATGTCATATTTCTTCATTACTTACTTGATGTTAGGAGGCTTTTGGTTAATTCAACAAACCCTTCCCATCTATTAGATGTTAGTTTAGTTCATTTATTATGCACCCCATGCCTATCTTGTGGGTGGTATTGGAAAGTGTTACAGAGGCACATAATGGGCTTAGCGACTGAACCCCACAATTCATTTAGTTAAGCAAGTTACAATCTTGATATGATTGTTACAAAATTCAATGCACATTATCACATCAACAATGGGTTTGAGATCGATCACAAATAGAGTCTAATTTAAGCAACTGACATATGTGGAGAGCTAGTGACACAATTGATATGTTTGTCTTGCACACCGCCCCCCATCCAGTGGGCAGTGGTAGATAGATTACAATCACTCAGATACCACCTACAGTTAGCATACTGGGGATATTTGGCCAAGACTTTTGGTAGCAGATCATTTTGAATGAAATATTTACACATCTCTTGAACATTTGTTATAGAATTGTTTCTGAATTCACATTTCTTTTTGCATTCCATCACATAGTGATGGAGAGTGTGCGAATAATTTTGTTAACACAGTTTACATTTGGTCAGGTCTACATCAGCAGATAATGAGACTTCCCAGAGATACTTGCAACCGAGTCTAAGCTGAACAGATGATTGGAGATTATTTTCAGCGGTCCTGTCCTTCCCACTACATTCATTTTATATGACTGAAAAAATACTTTATGATTGAGAATTGCATATTTAAGCTTTGATAGTTTTTCTTATTTCTTGTTTGACCTGGCAACAACATACACCTTGTTTTCATGACAAGCCTTGTTAACAAGCCTTGTTTTTATGACTTGTGGCTATGGAATATGTTGGTGCCATATTTTCATTATGGATACTAAGCTATGAACTATAGTTTGCTGAACTGCACAAGTTATTATAGCAAAAACTAACTAAACGCATTAGGCTTCAAAACCACAAAGTCCCAGCTGGTAGCACTACAATAGTGCTATCAGCTGGGCTATATAGTGCTATAGTCATATTGTAGTGCTTCCAGTTGGTACTTTTTGTGGTTTTGAAGCCTAATGTGTTGAGGGCCGATATCTTTAGTGGCCTCGACGGCACTGGAAGCCGATAGCATATTAATGACCCCCATTATTCCTGAGGATATAATCCAGCCGAGTATTAAATTAGAGTACTATGTTAACAGTTATGCTTAGACATCAGCTTTAGGCCATATTTGTAAATATATTGGATCTATGCTTCAGGGTTTAATACATGATGTAACAACAATAAATTAATCACCTATTTCATTGTCGAGGCTACCCGGGTCCGGGAGATGTCCAAAGAAAAATAATAATCTCTCAGCTGGCCCGAGTTCGGACCACCGTCCCTGACTTAGACTAGCTTCCGCTTCTTACCTCAGATTCCATATACTACCGACTTTATCGTAATATAATTTTAATTATATGATCCTAGTTATATTTTTTTTACATAACGACAATCTTTTCAGCTCTATTTCTATTAATACTAAAATGTGTAAAATTTAAGTCTTCTTAATTATATTCGTAGTCATTGTTATTGTTTACATGATCATATCCGTGATACGGGGTCTCATTACATTTCATTCATCAATTTTTGCAAGTTTAACGTTAAAGTTAACTTCGTATAATTTACAAAATTTCATCATAAATTGATATGCTGCAAACTCTCACGACGGTAACTATACGAATGTTTCTAAAATATGAACAAACATGTTACGTTTCAGTGACGTCAGGAATAAAGAACAGTGATTGGTTAATGGTGTAAGGTGGGGAGCCAATGAGCGGAGAGGAGAGCCGTGGCCAGCTGAGTGGTTCAGGTTACCAACAACACCACCAAGCTATATGCAGGTCAAGATATCTGGCTAAATGTGGAGCCCCGCTGGTCACGGGAGACATCTCCCGTCCACGAGGCTAACCATAGCCCGGGCTTCTTGTCCCAGCTCCTGTGCCAGGTAAGTTACGGGCTCACCATAGCCCGTGCTACTTGTCCCGCTCCTGTGCCAGGTAAGTAAGTTTTGAGCTTACCTGAGCTCACCATAGCCCGTGCTACTTGGAACTTGTTCCGAGTAGCTGAATCTATAACAACAACAACCCTGCTGGGCACAGTACACCAGTCTTGCAGGCTTCCCTCGCCGCACACTATGCTACCAAGACGGGCTCTCCCTCTAATAAAATGGGGGTCAATGACCCCTTCATTAGGAGGGAAACGACACCTTCAGGTAACAAATTGCAGGTTAGTCATATAATAATAATAATAATTTATTTATGAACAGTACATACATAGTTGCAGCGTTACAGTACAAACATTGTGTTAGATATAAAGATAGAGGTAGTACATACAGTACCTAAAGCCACCAGTGGGTCCGTCTAATTACTACAAGCTACCACAAGCTACACAAGCTTCAGAAAGCTTCCTGGCAATACGTTAGTAATGAATATATATGATATATTAGGTTAGGCTGACGTAACCTAACCTAACCTTTGTAACTTAAACAAAACATAACCTAACCTAACCGAAGCTTGGATCGTCGACTTGATTTGGCGTCACCAGCTTTTTATTTTCGTCTAATTTCTTTATAAAAATATACTTTTTCAGATTAAAATTATGTTTTTTCGTGTTGTACATTCTGCATTATCATTATAATGAGTAAATATATCATATTTATTCATTACTAACGTATTACCAGGAAGCTTTCTGAAGCTTGTGTAGCTTGTGGTAATTAGACGGACCGCCGCCAGTAAGCATAGTGTTTCCGGCAAGGAGAGGTGGGGAAAAACACTTAGACTAAAACTTAATAGTAATTGAGCTTAAAGTATAAATTGTGTTGAATGAAGAAAAAATAAAGGATAAAAAAGGGGGGAACATGGTAGAAAATAGCCGATATACAAGTTGGTCAACAAACAGCTTTTTTTCTTTAAATAGTAAGACATGAGTTGACATTTAGAAGTAAGGTAGGTTACATGGAGTTAATTAGGTAGTACTTAGTTTTCATCTTAAATTGGTTGAGAGAGGTACAATCTTTGACATGATTGGGAAGGTCATTCCACATTCTGGATCCCTTGATTTGTAGAGAATTATTAGTTTGATTAAGTCTAACTCTTGGAATATCAAATAGGTATTTGTTTCTGTTATGGTGTACATGAGTTCTGTTACAACCTTCTAGGAAGCGTTAAAGGTCAGGATTGACATTACAATTCAGAGTTTTAAATATATAGAGTACACAAGAGAGGATGTGCAGTGACTTAATATCTACGGTCCGACTAATTACCACAAGCCACACAAGCTTCACAAAGCTTCCTGGCATTTCGTTAGTAATGAATAAATATGATATATTTACTCATTATAATGGTGGTGCTGAATGTACAACACAAAAAAACAATTTTAATCTGAAAAAGTATCTTTTTATAAAGAAATTAGACGAAAATAAAAAGCTGTTGACGCCAAATCAAGTCGACGATCCAAGCGTCGGTTCGGTTAGGTTTGGTTTGGTTAAGTTAGGTTAGGTTAGCCTAACCTAACATATCATATTTATTCATTACTAACGTATTGCCAGGAAGCTTTGTGAAGCTTGTGTAGCTTGTGGTAGCTTGTGGTAATTAGACGGACCCAATATCTAACATATTCAGAGATTTGAGTAAGGGTATCGAGTGCTGTCTGGGGCCAGAGTTGGATATTGTTCTAATAGCAGCTTTGTGTTGAGTAATTTAAGGACGTAAATGATTTTGGGTAGTAGAACCCCAAGCACAAATACCATAGTTGAGATAAGGATAGATGAGAGAGTAATAGTGTCACCAGGGCAGGGCGAGGAACATAATATCTGATCTTAGAAAGAATGCCAACAGTTTTAGAAACTTTTTTTGCTATATTTTAGAATGTGTCCCTGGAAATTCGGCTTGTTATCGATGAGGACACCAAGGAATTTACCATCAACTTTACTACTGATTTGTATATAGTTTATTCTTAAATTAATTTAATTTGAGGATTTATTACCAAACAAATTATAGAAAGTTTCGCCAATGTTAAGGGAGAGTTTGTTAGCAGTTAGCCAAAGATGGACTTTATTTAGTTCGGTATTCATAGTGACATTTAGAGCAAGAGGGTCAGGACTGGAGAAGATGAAAGTTGTGTCATCAGCAAATAAGATTGGTTTGAGGTGTTGAGAGGCATTTAGAAGGTCATTAATGTAGATGAGAAAGAGGAGAGGGCCAAGTATGCTGCCCTGTGGAACACTGATGTTTATAGGTAGTGTCGGAGAAATGGAATTATTCACAGAAACATACTGGAGCCTGTCAGTAAGGTAGGACTGAAGGTATTGCAGGGAGTGTCCTCTGACTCCATAATGATGTAATTTAAGAAGAAGGTTTTGGTGGTTGACAGTGTCAAAAGCCTTACGTAGGTCCAGAAATATCCCAACGAGGAACTCATTTTTATCAAGAGCTGCATGTATCAAGTAAAATAAAGTGCCATGTCCAATAATAAAATGTTATAACGGGAATAACACTTGTGGGGATATGCCAATCCATATAGCTTCCCATTCATGAAGACAAGAAGCCTGTTAGGTTTATCGAGATACACCTACATAAGGCGAGACAGTGTGTGGTCACCCATCCACTTACTGACTAGACCCACCAGTGTTTAGACGGTGCCAGTGACACTCACGTTTTCCACTGTTCCATACCATTGCATATAAACGTATTGTCCTCAATGGTTACCTTATTCAGGTAAAAATAACCGACTTGACCTAAGTTAAATTCCTGGTCAGGGCGAGATGTTTAGGCACATTTCCTTGTGCCTGTGATGACTGTTGACCTATCAGTAAGTAGGTCTCCGGAGTTAAGCAACTGTTGCATTTTAGGTTATATATACTGTAGTTTTAATTTTTTTTCCAATACCCTGTATTTTGACTATTACATTTGTCAATGATACAGGTTTATAATTGAGGGGGTCTTCCCTGCTGCCACTTTTGTAGATTGGAACTATGTTAGCCTTTTTCCACACATTATACAACCTCTAGGGGTGGTGGTCACCAAGGGAAAAACACAAAAAACCTTGAGCAAGGAGCAGATGCGATGCTTTCCAACTTCAGACTCGCTTTTAACTTCATGGATGGTGAAGTACTAAAGAAACTGTTCATGACTTTTGAGAGACCAAAATTGGAATGTGCAGTAGTTGTGTGGGTGCCCATATCTCAAGAAGCACATCAATAAACTGGAAAAGGTGCAAAGACATGCTACAAAATGGCTTCCGGAACTGAAAAACAAGAATTATGAGGAGAGGCTAGAGGTGTTAAATATGCCTAAGCTAGAAAATATAAGGAAAAGAGGTGATATGATAATCACTTACAAAATAATAACAGGAATTACCAAATTGACAGAGGAATTCCTAAAACCAGCAACTTCATGAATAGTAGCATTTAAGAGTTTTGGTTCACATCCAAGTTTCCGGAAAACACTAGCACTGGTCTTTAGGTGGATTGACATAACACCCTTTTGTAAGAGTAATTTTTAAATCCCCACTTTAGCTACTATCTCAATAATTGAAACTAAATGTGCTTATACATTAATTTGATTTGCATGTTCTGTTGTTAAATATACCAGTACTGCATTGCATTCAAGCCTTTTACCAAAATTTGTGATTTATAGACAGGAATGATATTAATGCAGTTTTCTAACATGTCCACAGACAAGGAGCAAAGCTGATAGATGGAAAGAAGGTAGCAGCTGAAATTTATGAAGAACTTTGGGCAGAGGTTCGAAGCATGGTTGAACGTGGAGAGCGAACACCTCACCTGGTGCTTGTTCGGGTGGGACGTGACCCAGCATCTGGCACGTATGTCAGAAATATAAGCAAGAGCTGCAGATAAGATTGGTTAATATAGAATAAGTTTTTTTACAGTGTTTTGAAATACATTTTAATTAAAAACCTTAATAACGTACTACACTAAGTACATAAAAATAGAATTTTTTGTGCTGTTCCACTACATTGTCCAAAAAGTAAGGTTTTTCCTGACTGAGAAGTGAATCCCAGCCAACATGACAAATATTTGAACTACTACCATTGCACACCATTGGATGCTTTTCAAAAGTCCCACAGAGTCTATTGGTATTAGGGAGCATGGAGATATTCCAGTTAAAATGAGCTGTAGAAGCTCTTCATGAGCAAGTTGGCAGTCTCTTGCTCTTATTATATTACTATATTTATCGTCTCCGTTGGTGTAGTGGTAAGACACTCGCCTGGCGTTCCGCGAGCGCTAGTCATGGGTTCGTATCCTGGCGGGGAGGATTTACTGGGCGCAAATTCCTTAACTGTAGCCTCTGTTTAACGCAACAGTTAAAATGTGTACTTGGATGAAAAAACATTCTTCGCGGCGGGGATCGTATTCAGGGACCTGCCCGAAACGCTACGCGCAGTGGCTGTACAAGAATGTAACAACTCTTGTATTTCTAAAAAAAAAAAAAAAAAAAAAAAAAAAAAAAAAAAAAAAAAAACTAGTTCAGATTTCTGGTTGGTGTCAATGAGTGTCACATTTTGTTCAGTAATGATTTTCAAGTGCCCCTTTTCCATTAGATAGGGTTTGAGAGTCGGGTGGAAGGGGTAGCAAGAATCGGATGGATGGGTAAGTTTGGGATAGTGAGAGACTTGGCTGTGCCTCATTTGGGTGACTAAGTCGGCTTTGCTGTCCCTACCTCCGGTGGCCTTGATCCAGCTGCAGCACTGCCATCTGTTGGTGTTGAGTGGGGACTGGGTGGCCTGACAGGTGCTAGAGCAGCTGTGTAGGAACCTCACCTTTGTCGTCCTTATTTCCTTGAGCAGGGTTTGGCTTCGGAAGCTATTTTGGTTGCTCAGGAGCTTGCTCTTCGCCACGACTGCGTTCGTTGAGTGCAGATTCCAGGAGCCCTTTGTCGGCTTCTGTGTAGCCGCGTTCCACTTTGGGTGTTTTGGGGTTTGGTTCCCTGGCACCTTCCTCTACCCTTGTTCAACATCTTTCCAGATGCTTTGTGACCAGCACTCACTAAGCTGGTTAGGGAAATCATGGCCCATCACCTTTGTGGGGCTAACAATACATACTATGCAAGAGTTGGCAGCTATGTGTCCTGTGATGTGGAGGGCTTGGATCCTGCTGAGCTCCATAGTCTGGCTCCATTCAGACTGCTCACTATAGTTCGTTATTTCAACGGAGGGGTTCTCTTCAGTCCCTGTCTGCTAGAACTGGGAGCTGGATTCTACACCTACTTCATCTTCTGATTTCTCGGGGCTTGGCGCACTCTGCTGTTCACATTCATGGAGTGTCAGTGTCCTGGCTGGCAGTCTTTCTCGGTTTCATCCCTTCTCCATGGAGTTGCCCATCGATGCCAGCTCCGTCCTTTGGCTTTGCTGGGTGTTTGGGTGCCTAGACATGGACCTCTTTGTGCTGGCTTGGTCGCAGCGCCCTTACGCAGTGCCATCCCTGACTTTGAGGCTGTCACAGTAGATGCCTTTTGCTGGCCTGGTCATGATGGTTGCTGTACCTCTTCCAACTTACCTGGGTTCTGGCAATATTGGAATCCTACAGGGGGAGGGGGGAGTGAGTGATCCTTCTGGCTCCCTAGTGACCAGTCAAGCCTTTGTTTCCAGTGCTGCTTGTTTGGTGTCCAAACCTGGCCATTTTCCTGCGGCTCCACCACTTTCAGAAAATTGGTCCGATGTCATCCTTTACTGATTCCTCCTCCTTCAATCTTTGTGTTTGCTGTTTCCAATGCATGTTTATCGCCATTTCTATGGTGATCAGGTGGTTGGTCTGTTGGTGTCCGACCCGCAGACCGCCTTCCGGTTACAGTATGCAGTCTCGTGGCATGCTTTCTGCCGTTTCCTCTCCCTTTGATGTTGCTCTTTGGTGTCGGGATGGGTTGTGCCGTCGTTTCGTGCAGCGCTAGCAGGCTCCAGCTTGTTTTCTGGGTCGTTGCTTTCTTAACTCCCCATTTTGCATACTTTCTTGGGTGCTGTTTCACCTCCGACCTGCTCATGCACTGTCTGAACCGGCTTGGTATATGGACAGTATTCTTTTCTTCCTTTCCTCTACTCGTTTTAGGGTAGCTTTGCTTCTAGAATCAGGCTTGATTGAGTGTGAATCTTGAAGGGTAGTCAGATGTGTACAGATGGATGGGTGCATGGTACTTCAACAGGTGTGATATGATTGCATTTACCACTATGCCACACCACTATTTCATAATGCCCTATGAAAAATATTTAGTTTCTTGGAAATTTTGAATTCTGTTGACCATATATAGCTTCCATAAGTGTACCTTATATAAATAAGATATCATTACAGTACAGTACAGTATTTTAAGTGTATATAATTGATTTAATTAAATATAGCAATGAAGCATAGTATAAATATGCAAATAATTGGTAGTTATCAGTCAGTGGGTTAATCCATAAATAATATTTAAGTGTTTCTTAGACATTAATTTTTAGATATCCAAATACTGTATGGAGCCAAAGGAAATTTTCTATGGCGTATTTAGCTAAGTAAGACTCGAATGCATATTGTCCGATGCCTTTGGTTAACTTTCATTTGTGTGTTTGTTTTAGGGATTCAGAGTACTGTTCACCACTTACCAGAAGACACCAGCCAGTCTACTCTACTGCATCTAATAAATCAGCTCAATGTAGACTCAGATGTTGATGGTATTCTAGTGCAGGTAAGAAACAGTACACAAATGTGCTATTATAGAAAACTGGAATGTGGGTGGTTAGTTATTTATTGACCCTTTTTGATAAATTTCTGAGTAAATCATTGTGCTGCTCCCATAGGCTTATTTTCTTTAATACCTAGGAGGCTAGAGATTTGTCAGGCAAGCTTGATATAGATGCTTGCTCCATGGCGTATATTGCTATATTCTAGCCATTGTTTAAAATTGCACTTCAAAGAAATTTCAACTTTCCAGCTTCCACTACCAGACCACATGGAAGAGAAAGTGGTGTGCAACTCTGTCATTCCAGGGAAGGATGTTGATGGGTTTCATGTTATCAACATTGGAAGGTGAGCTCAGCTCGACTAATTCTGATAAAAAACATGGTTTAGAGAGTCAATAATAGAAGTTTTTGTCATCCTAGAACTGTCTCATACTTTTGTTACACAGCTGGTTCTTAATACCAGTGATGCCAGGTTCCTGTGACTACTTTCAAGAGACAAGAACCTTTTCACAGCTATCTTATTCACTCCAAGGGGCAAAGGAGGCAATTAGGATAAGATGATGAGAAATTATCATCTATCCAGGTGAACCACCAATCAAAATACAGTGGTACTTTCATTTACGAATTTAATCCGTTCCCAGAGACGGTTCATCAACCGAAAATTTGAAAACCAAAACGAATTTTCCCATAAGAAGTAATGTAAATTGAATTAATCCATCCCACACACCTAAAAATATTAACTTAAAAATACATTTTATACAGAATACTACTCATATTTTTTAATACACCTTACCTTTATTGAGGACTCTTGTTGGTGTATGGAAAACGGTGTGGACGGGGGAAGGAGGAAGGATTCGTCCGGGGTTCAGGGATTGGCTAGGTTTCATGGTTGGGCGTCGGGCTTACCATTTTCATTGTCTTCCATTCGGCTTAAACTGGCACCTCGTGTGTTCACACGTTTAACCCGGGTCGTGGTGGCCTGCCTTCATCTACTAGTGTCTGGCCTACCTCAATGGCTGGTTGGTTTGGGCTCCCTGCCAGTCTGCACGTCTGCTTGCCAGGACATGGTTCTTTCCCAGCTTGCTGGGTTTGGGTTCCTGGTGAATTGCAGAAGTCCCATCTAGTTCCATCTCAGGCTCTGACTTGGCTGGGCCTTGTGTGGGGTTCTCAGACTGCGTCCATTTCTCTTCCTCCTGTGGCTTTGCTCCGGCTACAGTCCCGTTGTCTGTGATTTTTGAGGGGGGACCTGGGTCACTCGGCAGTTGCTCAAGCAGCTGTGCGACAGCCTGAACTTTAACTTCCTGGTTTTCCCACTGGGCAGGGTCTGTCTTTGGAGTCTGTTCTGGTATCTTCGGGGGCAGCCCCTTTCCCCGCTCTTGCAATCGCTGGGTTCGACCTTTGGGGGTCTTCGCGTCGGTTGCTGCGTCTCCGGCTTTCTTTTCAGGTTTTTCGGGGTTGGTGCCTTGGTGCCTTCCCCATCCCTAACTCAGTGTGTTCACAGATGCCTCGTCTCTCGGCTGGGGGATGAGGCTTGAGGGAACCCCTTGGAAAACCAGAGTTGAATGTAAAGAAACGCCATTTTCTGGGTGAGCCATGGAGGCTCCTAGACACACTCCCTCCCTCCGGTCAGCGGTTTCATCATTTTCCGAACGGAGGGTGGTGAGACCTGCCCCCCTGAATGGGGTCTCCCACTTCCCCCTGTCAGGGTCCCCACTTCCCTCTGTTGGGGTCCCCACTTTCCCCTGTCAGGGTCCCCACTTTCCCCTGTCGGGGTCCCCACTTCCCCCTGTCGGGGTCCCCACTTCCCCCTGTCGGGGAGGGCGAGGCGCTAATGAGCGGGCGCACTAGTTGGATGACGTGTTGCCGTGTCGATTGTTTCCATGTTTTCTATTAGGGGGAGTTCTAGGCCTCTGTTCGGATGTAGGTTGAAATTTTAACCAATTAGAGGTTTGTAATGGTTCACCTACCTTTCTGGGTGCCTTCCTCAGTCGATGGCAGACATGACAAACTTTACATACAGAGAGTTCATATTGCCATTGCTCCCTTTGCCTCTCTGAGGAGGGGGGGGGGGCAGGTTCTGGCTCGTGGACCCCAGTAAGTATTTGAACTCCAAGGACTGATGGTACCAAACTAATATGGCACACGTCAGTTTGATAGCTTCAGGGAGCCGATGGGGCTTGCCCAGAAAATTGCATTTCATTACATTCAATCTTGGTTTTTTGAGGGAAGCCCCGTCGGCTCCCTGAAGCTGACTACCCACAAATAAGTAAAAACCAGGGACTTGCCCGGGAGGCCGCATATGTGTTCTCATGTGTGTAGGATTTATTAGTGTAGGCATTTGAGTAGATGTATATAGGGAATGTAAGGTCCCATTGTGATTATTCACATGGGATTAATTTGTCATGTATAACCATTCCTGTGCTCTATTCCCACACTCTTATTCAGTTTTGCTCAATAGTTATATTTATTAGTTTATTAATATTTGGACAGTGGATTTCTAATATTATTGTGGTGATATTGTATTATTGAAGTGGAGGCATAGTGCCATTGTAGTAGTATTTGGAGATAATATTAAACGTGCAGTACAATATTTTTTCTCTATATGGATGATCATTTTGTCTCTGGGATAACTCATTTTTTTTTATTTAAGAACTTTTTATACAGATCATTTTGTAATCTCCACTGTAGAGATAAACTTGTAATTTAACAGTTTTAAAAGCCATTTAAGCATTTGCCAAGAGCTGAAGTTCCTTTGACTTGTCAGTATATTTGTGAATTTACCTTTCACATTGCCATAAATAATGATAATTATCTTTATTCTTAATCTTTCATATAATTAAAAGTAATTCACTCTCAATGGAAATAATAGTTTTCCTAATTAATACAGTGGTACCTCGCATGACGATCGCCCCAAAAGGCGAACATTTTGGGTAACGAACGGCCCGATCGGCGTCAAATCGTCCTGCATGGCGAACGCTCATTTGAGTAACGTCAACACCACATGGTGAGGTCGTGCTGCTTCTTGCACATTCTCAAACGCCTCCGACGCTGCACATAAATTATGTTGTTCTTGTTTAAAGATGCTAATGATGCTGGGATATAAAGGGGTGACTGCTGAGATGTTGCAAAGCATTGATGTTTTTGGAGAAAAAAAGAAATGAAATTTCTGATATCCAACAAATGTCAAAAAGGTTCGTTCGGTATTCGGCAGGTAGGCTGCTCCATTATAACAATCTTTCTTTGTTTCAAATGTGTCCCATTTGTTTTGTATTTGTCATTTATGTCTCAATAATGGAGCAGCCTACCTTACATACACTGAACAAACCATTATGACATTTTCCTGTCTTCAAATGTGTTCAATATTTATTTTTCATTTGTCTTATAGCAAAAGGTTCGTTCGGTGGTCTACAGGTAGGCTGCTCCATGTTTCTTAAATAAAAAAAATAACAAATGAAAAATAAAAGAACTGTTGAAACAATTTGAAAAATGAACAAATGCCATAAAGGTTTGTTCAGTGTTTGTCGGGTAGGCTGCTCCATTATTGAGACGTAAGTGACAAATACAAAACAAATGGAACACATTTGAAACAAAGAAAGATTGTCATAATGGAGAAACCTACCCGACAAACACTGAACAAACCTTTTGCTATAACAAATTTGAAAGACTAAGGCTGCTGGCTGGGTTAGTACTGCGTGAGCAACCATTTGTGGCACACATGCCTCTGGCTCCCAAACACCTGTCCGACACGGTGTTGAAAGATTGCGCTCAGTCGGTGAAATTCAGACCTTATTTTTGAAGAACATAAGGGTCATAATATTGGTGAAGCTAGGCGCAATAAGGACTTAACACAATGGTCGGATGCAAGTGATACAACACCTATGAGCATGATACAGCGAATGTATCCAGTTGTAGCTCTGAGCCCCACCCTTGCCATCTCCAATTTATATAGATGATACATAGATGAATCGTTTTCTGCATTCAGTGATGATGCATCTGATACAAGTAGCATAGATGAACAGTGTTAGCAGCTTCCATGGTGGTGTTTTCCATAGATATTTTCAAGAATACCTGAATCTCTTCCTGACTGATGGACACTCTTTGAGGCTAGCTGAATCTCTTCCTGTGTGGGACCTTACAAAGCGATCTTTTCAAGCCTACCTTACAAATTGAGCTTTTCCTATAATCGTTTCAATACTACCTTATGCTTTACAAGCTTGGCTACATACCACCTACAAATACTAAAGCCAAGGGTGTACACGAGTGCGTTATTTGCAAGCACACAGAACGATGAAACAGGAAGCAAAAAATCTATCTGTAGCTGGTGCAACGAGAGCAAAGTCGTGCTGTGTACCGTGGACTACTTCGTTGATTATTATGCACCTCCAAAGTACTGTGTGTAATACAGTGTGTTATTGTGTAAATAGTATGTGAAACTGTACATATTGTAATTTCAGTGAATTTTTACCACGTAATATTGTGACAATAAACATTTATTGTGGACACATTACTGACACATGTATCACAGTTCCATGGAAAATTATGAACATTCTACTGTATACATATTGTAAAGGTCACAAATATGCATCATATACGATAAAAGAAACAAATAAAACCGCATTGGAAATACATGGAAAAAATATTTGGAAAGATATTTGTGGCAACACGCGGTGCTTGAATGGCCCGCGCAACGGTGTCTGGGAGCTTCACACACGGGCGACCAGCCCCTGATGACGTCACAGCGCACCTTGTCCACGTCCTCCCAGCCAAAGTAAGTGAAATTTGGTAATTATTTTTACACAGACATGTTCAGGGAAGGTAATTTATCATTTTACAAAGAAAAATGATTTTTGGGGAACATTTGATGTCATGCACACTGGGGGAATTTCACAATAAACACAGTGCATCACAGTGGTTAAATGGGGACATTCGTTTTGTATGACGTCCGTTTCACATGGCGAACATGGAACGGATTAAATTCATTATTAGAGGTACCACTGTATTTGCAATTCATTTATATATTTTATCATTCTATTTAACCCATACACATGTCAGGATAGTAAGGTGTGCAAAGATCTATACAAAGGTATGTGTAATGCATATTATACTTATTTTCTTTAAATCGGCTCAGATTTTGTCACACTTTTATTGCTATAATTTCCACATTAAGCAACTCGTATCAGAGTAGATAGCTCGGGTGACACTTGTCAGGATTTAATCTTATTCCTCACAGGATCTAAAATCCTGCTAACTCTTAAATAGTGCATTCCATTTGTTCACTACTCTGATGCAGAAAAAAATCTCTAATATTTCTGAGGCTTGTATGTCTACCGAGTTTCCATCTACCTGTATGTCCTTAAGTTCTTTTATTAACCATTCCAAATAATGTCATTGTCTGTCCTGTCAGTTCCTAACTCTTCTGTCTCCCATTCACATGAGGGTTAAGTCCTTTTGTCTTTCCTCTTAACTCATCCCTCTGAGAAGGGAGAGATGATTGGTGGACAGTAAGGATCAGTGACCAATGTTTACCCAGCAGTAATTGAGCATCTTGTTGTAAGCCAATTGACAGATCAAAAGAGGAAGAACTCTAAAGCCTTCTAATAGGAATTGGAAGCCATCTTATGTATCCACCTGTGAGAAAAACAAAAAGTATTGAAGCAGCAGCTGAAATTTTGACGCCACATGCATAGTACTACAAAAATATGCTGATACCAATACAGTGATAAAAGTCTACTGGATATTAAAATATTACCAGTCACATTAATAAACTGGAAAAGGTAAATCTACCACACGGAAGCAGATGAGAATCAGAATAAACAAAATGGTTAACATGGATATTAAACTGTCAACTAGAGACAAATTTAAAAGGGTTAACTGATAAAGAGATAAGAAATGGAGGTTTAATGAACTGGTTAGTGAAAATTGAGGATTTGATAAAGATTCATGAAGGTAATGTTCTATTAAAAGAAATTACTAGCTTGACTGATAAGGTGGAGACAGGAGATACAAATCAAAGAAGTAATGAAAGAAAATTAAATATGGAAATTGAAGAGAAGGGTGAAAATTTTGAAGAAATTAACAGGAAAATATACATATTGCAAGGAACTAGGAGAACCCTTATTGGCTAACAATAATAGGGAGTTAAGGACATCATAATTGAAATTCCATGGACAGCTCAAGTAGAGGAAGTTACCAATGATTGTAATTTTCCAAAGAGAACATGAAAGGAACATATGTATGAGTTGTAAAAGAGGAAGAAACTATCAAAGAAGTATGTTTTGAAGGGAAAAAACAGAGATGGGCAGCAAGGATCAAATATTAAGCAAACAATTAAAAAGAACGGGTTACAAGCAGTAAATTAAAACAAAACACTGTAGACAGAAGTAAGTCTGCAATAATTTGTGGGTGCTTGGAAAAGGAAATGCCATCTAGGGTATACAGAGCAGCAGAAGGGAAAAAAATAATTGAGAAAATAGGTGGATGAGAAGGCCTCACAACAAAGGTAATTGTCAATGATTTTAGAAGGATAGGTAAGTACAGTATTGGATAATAGTGAAACAAATGAGTGCTGAGGAATGCCAGGAAATTGCAAAATGTGGTTGGGAAATGGTGGTCATTAAGACATGGCATTTCAAAAGATGACAGGGAGAAGTTAAAACTCAAGCTTGCCGAAGCAAAATGTCTAAATGAAGGTAGGAATGAGAATAGAATAAATCCTTTTTTTCTAAAAGGTGACAGGTATTGGGAGCCTGTGAAATGGGACATAAAAGCAATCTAGGAAAATAAATAAAAGGGGAGAGTGAAAAACAGAGAGTGGGAACATGTTTCTGAAAATCTATATGGAGTGAGATGAAAAATACTGAATTTAAACGATATAATGTAGCTTAAAATGCCAGACATTTAACACTGACAGAGACAATACTTGAAGATAATATTTTAAATGATATCGTATTCCCGAGGGGCTACTCAGTTTGGAGACGGGACAGAAAAATTAGAAAAGATGGATGAGTTGCCATGCTGGTGAAAGAACACCTGGAGGTAAGAGACTTAATAGTTGACAACCCACAAGAAGTTGACATAGTGGCATGTTAGATTTGGTTTAGCATGATTAACTGGTAATCATAAATGCCTTCAGTCCACCAGCAAGCAACGTGTGAACAGAGGAGGAGCTGGATGACAAATGAGAGGGCCTCATAATGGTAATGAGTCATTACAGTAAGAGCAGTAAAGGTAAATCACAATTATTGGTATGTGGCAACTTCAACTTAAATTCAATACACTGGGAGACACACGAAGAAAAAACAAAGGACATTTGGACTGGCAGTCACATAAACCTTATCCTGGAAACATTCATATTCCTACACAAGAATGAGGGAAGGGAATATTCCATCATGCTGGATTTGATATTCACCATGAAAGAGGAGATATTTGACATTATCTTTACCCCTTATTTGTAAAAGCACCCATGTCCTTCTGTAAATAAATACGCAATGTATTGTAACCTAGAAGAGAATGGGGAAATGAAACAACTGGAAAACTTGATTTCAAGCGAGGACAATATGGGGAACTTTGCAAGTTTATTGAATTGGAAAGATTTGTTGTTAGGCAAAAAAATAAATGAGATGTATGCTAAATTTTGAGATACTGTATATATTATGAAGGTACGACAAAATTTATCCAAGACAATAGTGGCGCAGAACTAGAAAGCAGGAGTGGTTTAACATAGTGTGAAAGGGCCAGAGAACCAGACAAAAAAAAAAAAAGGGACTCTATAGTGTAAAAAGTCTAACCCTCAAACATACCAGGAACACAAACAAACAAGAATCATTTGTTGTGTTTGGCTACTTCCTGTATAGTATAGTTTCTACCTTATCAAACCTTTGTACTAACTGCAGTCCTGATGGCGCAGAGATAAAACACTTGCCTAGCACTTTGAGAGTGATTTGGCCTAGGTTCGTATCCTGGCTGGGGAGGGTTGACTAGGCGCTAATCCTTAACTGTATGCCTATGTTCACCCAGCAATAAATGTGTACCCGAGGGTTAAACAATTTGATGGGTCGTGTTCCAGGGAAAATAAGGATTAAAGACCTGCCTGAAATGCTATGCATGCTAGTGACTTTACAAGAATGTAAGAACACTTGTACTGTGTGTGTGTGTGTGTGTGTGTGTGTATATATATATAATATATATATATATATATATATATATATATATATATATATATATATATATATATATATATATATATATATATATAATTATATATAGATATATATATATATATATATATATATATATATATATATATATATATATATATATAAAATAAACTTAAATATTTTAAGTTATGCCCATGAAATGCTTTATGTATTTGTGGTCTTATTAAATATACATTGTAACAATTATTACACAAGTATGTTATTCTTTTGTATATTTGTTAAATAAAATTATTATTATTAACACAGATATCACACTAACATGATATATATCAATGAGAAAATGCCTCAGGGCTGAGGTGGCAAGGCCGAGGTCGTAGGTTCACACCACTCACAGCCCTAGTGAATTTTCTCTTATATTATTATTATTATATTATTATTATTATTATTATTATAACGGCAGTGAGAAGAGAGGCAGAAAGAAACTTTGAGAAAGTAATTGCATATACAGTAACTCTAAAACTGAACCAGGCTCATTCTATAAATTCATTATAAGCAAAATGTACATAAAGGATAAAATCCAGAGGTTGAAAAGGAACAGATTCATGGAGAATTAAAAGGAAATGTGTGAAACACTAAACAAAGAGTCCCAAAGTGTGTTTGTGCAAAATGAAGTCTTCAGAGAACCAAATACAATATGAATTGCAGAGAATACCATAGAGTACATAGAGGTGTCTTGAGATGAAGTGGGAAAAATGCTAAAGAAGCTAGGTAATCAAAGCAGTTGACCCAGATGGAGTTTCACATTTGGTTTGGAGAGAATGTGCATCTGAGCTCGGCACTTACTCCAACTGATTTTTCAGCCATCTTTTTGTATTGGAGCCTTGGCAAATATGGGAAAAACAAATATTGTCCCAATGTGCAAAAATGGTAGCATGAAAGACCCTCTTGTTTATAGACCCATTTCATTAACAAGCATAGTATTCAAACACTAGAAAAAAAATTATAGTTTTTCTTGTTAAAAATTACACCTGGAGAGTTATGACATAATAAGTCAGTCAGTATGGTTTTCAAACAAGATCATGTGTAAAAAAATCTACGGTAGAATACTTAGTTTTCATGATAGAGCCATAGAGATTCTACAGGAAAGAAATGTTGAGTTGACTGTGTGTATTTGGCCCTAAAAAAGGCTTTTGACAGTCCTACACAAGAGGTTGTTCTGGAAACTGGAACATGCTGGAGGGATGACAGGGATACTTAAGACATGGAGGACAAATTGTCTGACAGACAAATGAGGGCAGTAATCAGAGAATATATGACTGGAGGAGTGTTACTAGCGGAGTACCACAGGGCTCAGTTCTTGCATTAGTAATATTCATCGTCAACATAAACAATCAACCAGAAGGAATACAGAATTATATGAACATGTTTGTAGATGGAGTCCTCACTTACAAATTATGTGGAAAGGAATTAGCCCCTGCACTGCACACCTGTTTCTGACAAAAACTTCATAGTGCAATTGTTAAGGACATATTTTTGTTGTTTTTATAAATGTTCAGATAAAGTTAATGTCAAAATGTTTCCAAACTCTACTATTTTCATTTCAAAACACAGTGATGAAAACATTTAAAAACATTAAAAAATAGCCTAATTCAACCAAAAAAAAGGACAACTCTCAAAACGACATTTGTTGGCCGGTGCAGTTGAGGGGTAAAGGACTCTAATAAAGAACGAGACCTAGGGGTGATTTTGGATAGTAAGCTGTCACCAGAGGAACTCGCACAGAACATTGTGAGAGGAGTGCATGTGTTGGTTTCCAACTTCACACCTGCTTTTAATTACACAAATGTTGAAATACTGAAGAAACTCTTCATGACTTTTATGAGACCAAAATTTGAATACAGTATGCAGCAGTTGTATGGTGGCCAAATCTTAAGAAGTGCATAAACTGGAAAAGGTGCAATGGCATTGTACAAAATGGCTTCCGGAACTGAAAAAACAAGAGTTACGAGGAGAGACTAGAGGGATTAAACATGCCAAAACTAGAAGATAGAAGAAAAAGAGGAGATATGATACCACTTACAAAATACTAACAGGAATCTACTAAATTGACAAAGAGGAATTCCTGAAACCAGCAACTTCATGAACAAGAGGACACAGGTTCAACCAAAAGAAACAAAGCTGCCAAAAAAGTATTAGAAAGTTTTCTTTTGCAAACAGAGTGGTAGACTGTTGAAACAAGTTAAGCGATATGGTGGTGGTGGCCAAAACCGTCGGTAGTTTCAAAGTGTTATAAGACAAAAAGTACTGGGAAGACGGGACACCACGAGCATAGCTCTCATCCTGTAACTTCACTTGGGTAATTACACGGAGCATATAATGTGCATGAGACTATTGAATGAACATGAGCCTGAAAATGTATTACTGTTGCAGGTTTTGTTTAGATATGAGCAGTATGGCTCCATGCACCCCGTTAGGGGTCATGGAGCTTATTAAGCGGTATGGTGAGTCAAATGTGATGATGTGCATGTTTTTCTTTTTCTTCCTTTTGTTGATAAAAATTCTTGCATACATAGTTATGTGTTTTATTTATATATATATATATATCATAGAGCTCATATTTTGTTAATTGTATGATGGCTTGAATTTACCCCACCCTTTGTAATTCATAGTTTCAGCTGTGTCAGTAGACCCCCCTCTTTGTGTCTTCAGGATGTTCAGAAACACATATTTTGTGTTGCTTTGTAATATTGTACAGAAACTTTTGGAAAGATAAAGAAGCAACTTTGTTAAAGAGTTAGAGAGTATCTAGAGAATGTTAAATTGTTGCTCTCTAATACTCATAAAAGCTGCTTAAGACAGTAATTTATTCTGTACTTTCAAAAATCTGGACTAATTGGAGCCAGACCTATTTTAAACTTACGAATATTCTGAACTTTCAGATATTTTCTAATTTTTTTGTTTTAAAATCTTTGGATGTTCTCTTACTGCAAAACTGAAAACACATTTTTGCATGTTTACACATACATAAATATGATCCATCTCAAGACTCACAACATACATCCAGTCATGATAGACATGAATTTTATGCCTATCATGACTGGAATCATTGCATGTAGTCACATATTTAGGGAAGGAAGACAATGGTAAGGTTAACTCAAGGCATCACAGAGTGTACCAACTCCTTGTGATTCTGTACAAAAGATTCAACCACAACTCTCAAACACTCCACTGATATGAAAAATTTGGAATACTAAGACCACAGGTGTTGCCACTGACACAACAACAGGACTAAAGGAGCTTCCTACCTCCCACTTGCAGTTTAAACAAACCAAGCACAACAGGGAAAACAGAACAATATGGGTGGTAATGGGAATACTGTACCTGAGAATCTGGCTCATAGGATTGTTTCACTATGTTCCTCTAGTCTGTTCTCTTGATTTCCCTTACATAAAAAAGTGAAATAGCCTAACTATAAGCAACCCACCTAACCTTCCAGAGCTGATTCTCATTAGTCCCTAAAAGAATCAATAATAAAGGGTTATAAATTTCTCTAAACACCACAATTTTTGTGCTGGGGCCAATTGCATAAAAAATGTAGTGCATTCGGGTATAATTCAGTAAGAGGATAGGTTGGTTCATCGCCCTCTTTCTGGGATAAAACCCCTCAGATGTTTATGCAGGCAATTCATCATGGTATGGAAAGCAACAAACTCAGATAAAGATTGTTATGAACCAACCAAAATGTCTGTAGAATGGGGGGAAGGCACAGGTGGAAGGCGATCTGGAGCAGAGATCACGGGACTCCAGCTGCCAAACCAGTCAGCCAAAGGAGGTATGATCCAGGGTAATACAATGCTGCCTGGGTTGAAACACCTTAGGAAAGTATCTAGCAGCAGATGTTTGATTCAATCTCCAGAAACCCCAATGTCTGAGCAGGACTTGACTGAGAAGAAAGCGGTGGCATATTTCCTCAGATCATGTGCATATGGTTATGGACTAGGCTGACTAAGATATATCACCCACTATAAAAAGCTGGGAGAGAGAATCCTAAGAACATTGAGTAACATAGCAGAGTAATAGGAGGTACACCAAGCCAGGAGACTGGCACAATACTGCCAAAAGACATTGCATTATGTACAGATTGTTGGACAAACCATGCAAGAGGTGTATTGCAACCACAAAACAGTAGGGGACAAATTCTTGCCAAGGAATGAAGGTGGAGACTGCTGCTAAAAAATGGTGTGAAGCTTGTTGATCCAATTTCCACTAGCTAGTGAAAAAGGAAAAGATTTAAGAGTGAAGACCTTCAAATGAGGAAAAAATCTAAAATTACGAGAGAATGAAAACCAAACAATTAAATAAATTTTCAGATTTCTTTCCATGATCAGATAGAGCATGAAAAAGACAGTGATTAAAAACCTAGTGTTAAATGTATTGAAATGCCAGTTTCTGGGAGAGCCATGGTGGCTTCCTGAAACTATCTTACTGAGATGGCTCCCAACTACTAGATTACTTCAGCCATGAAGTTCTGATTGGCCTACCTGGGACCAGAGCCAGAATCTGGCCCTCCTTCACAGAGGCACAGGGAGCAAGTGACACTCCACCTCACCAGGAAAGGCATCCAGAAAGTCGACAAACTAATACAGACAACTGTTGGGTACAGACACCAAAGCCTCACAACTCACCGAATGAACTCCCTCCAGCAATGTAAACAAATGATCGAATCTCATGTGTGTGCTCATTCTCCCCATCCCTTTCCATTCATTTGGAGAGGAGAGGAGGCCAGACTCATGCTATCCACTGGCTTGGGCAATCAGTTCTAGACCAGCTGCAC
This sequence comes from Procambarus virginalis, assembly GCA_020271785.1. NCBI lineage: Eukaryota > Metazoa > Arthropoda > Malacostraca > Decapoda > Cambaridae > Procambarus > Procambarus virginalis. The sequence goes on along the minus strand of WNGS01005451.1, from coordinate 7,852,379 downwards.
ACACAAACTGTCAATCGACGACCTGGAAGGGAGCCACTGGGACTTGCCCAGAAATTGGTGTTTCATTAAATCGAATGCTGTGTTTTTGGGGCGGGCCCCTGGTGCCTCCCTGAAGCTAACTACCCATAGAGAAGAAAAATAATACTTACTGGGGAAGAAGAGGAACTGCAAGCAGTCACAATGAAGTGCACACACCAGGTTGCAAGACACTACCCAAGGCAATACAAAAGCAAAGAGACCCAGGAAAACTAACCAAGTATTGGGCCACCAGCACCCTGTTAGACCAAAACCCCATCACCCAATATTAGCCCCAGGATATACTAGCAAAAACAGCTGCAAGGGCTGCATGCTTGCAAACATCATAAGCATGAGGCTAGACTGCAGGCTGCCTGGCTAGATTTAATGACTTTGCTGACAATTTCAGAGACATGAGCTTTGAAACAGCGACTCGAGGAAAAAGGATCCACCCACAAAGCATCCATTGAAGCAGAATCGTTGGCATGAAGGTAGCAGCAGAGAGCTGCCACCAGACACAGCATATGATGCACCGCCTGGCCAAACCAATCAAGCATTGATCATGAAAGGACCCTTCTGGAAACTGGCCTACTCGTTCTTTGTCAGATAAGGAGAAACCAGCTACAAACAAACAAAACATCCACCAGTACCACAAGAACAAAATCCCCATCTCTGAAGGAGAGCGTGAAGTTCCTTGACCTTAGAACCGGAGGAAAGTGCCAATAAAAAAAAAGAGCTTTAGATAAAGAATCCCAAACCAAAAGGGATACCTTAAACAAAGAAGAGGAAAGAAAAGTGAGAATGTAGTCCAAGGATCAGGTGAGCTCAAGTAGTGCATAAACAGGCTGGAAGTTAAACGGTGAATAAGAAGGATTCCAAAACTGCTAAGGTAGTGTCAATGCTGAATGCAAGCAGCAGCAGCTCTGCCAGCACTGCAAATTGAGATGCGCCAATATTTGGCACGAGATGCCGATCAACAAACAACTTAAAAAGGAACGAAAGAACCACATGCTCAAAAACCAAAGAGAAAGGAAATGGCAAGAAAGAGCTCCAAGAAACCTCTCACTGTTACCGAGAAAATAATTGCACATGGGACACTGTCAATTCAGCCACCTGCTCGGCATAGAGATGTCAATGAAGACACATTAACAACTGAACTGCCCAACGTGCCTACAGGCGTTCGATGGGGGGTGCGCAACGCGCCTCCGGGATCTGATAGGTATAGCGTATGATTCAAAACTCCCGCGGCTACATGGGGTTCGCATCAGCTTCCTCAGGGCTCTTGTAAACTTTAAAAAAGAATCGTGGGCAACATTCCCGGGTGAGAGAGCCTCAGTACTGAGTGGGCAACCAAAGCTGCCGCATGCAGCATGAGCTCACAGCACTGCTGTTCAGCTTGTGACCACAGCATTGCCTAATAATGTCAAAATATATATGTAATGGTATTATTTAGCCATGATAGTATTACAGAAGAGCCTGAGTGTGATAATGATTGTGTACAATAATCAAATATCAGAGAATCAATTCTATTCACGATGTTCACAGTGCTAGTCACAACACCACAGCATTATTTCATCCATCTAGGAATTTTCAAACAACTTCTTATGTTCCTTTACAAAATAAACTTTTGGTCAATTATTCATTTACAGGATTTAGTGACCAGGATTGTGATAATAGCAGGATTGTGGTGATAGCGCTGTGCATAGTATTGTGGGAGGAGGAAGTTTGGTGAGGATGGAGGGAGGGAATCGAGGTAGCATCACTGTGTGTGGCAGCCACTCTTGTTTTACTCACCATACTAGCTTCGTGGTTTGCTATGGTGAACACATATGTACGTGGGTATGTACAATGTGTGCATATAGTGTAATAACAGCAACAGGAGTGTGTTGGGAGGAGCTATTTTGGTGAGGGAGGTGGCATTGTACTTGTAGTATCATCTGCTGGCTGCTGTGTGATTTCTCATGCAGTGTATGGTGGCCACTATGCTGTTTGGACACAATACCAGCTTACTTGCATAGTTTTCGTGAATAAAATATGTAGATACGTATACATAAAGTGTGTAAATAGTGTAATAAAAACAATAACAGTATGGTGGGAGGGGGAATGTTGACGAGTAAGGTGGAAGGAGTAATGTGTTGGAGGAGTGAGGGATGGCTGGCTGGGTGTGGCAGCTCACACTCGCAGAGTTCTGAGTGTGTTAATGGTGAATGTATATAGTGTGTAAATATGTTGTAAATATACATAAATGAACATTACACATTGGATATATGAGAAATATATGTGGTCACATTTGAGACACACAACACAGTGTCTTGGAACTGTATGGAAGTTCTACTGCCATAATATTGTGTATGTGTTCATTATACATAGAATTAGCAAGAAAAAACAAATGTATTTGGAAATGTATGCAAAACTACTTGGAGTCAAATCACTCACTAAATGGTCACCATAAGTGAGGACCATACCCTTTCATTAATTTTTTTACATTTCAATGATGTTGCCCCTTATTCTTCATCTTCCTAGAGAATGTAAATTATGCTTTTTAATATCTCCTTATATGGAAGGTTTCTAATTCCTGGGATTAACTTTGTCATCCTTCTCTGAACACAATTAGATTAATTTAAATCCTTTCTATAATACATTGAACACAACTAAACTGCATAATCTAAGTGGGGCCTCACAAGAGCAAGATGATGCTAAAGAATGACATTAGATGTCTTGTTGTTAATGTTTCTAGAAATAAATATCGGTGCTACTCCTTGTTTGCTTTATTTTGTAAATCTATGCATGTTTTTTTTTTTTAAATATCCTACTGATAATAACTTTCTGATCCTTTTCCCCATTCTAACTTCATAATTTCAACATTGTGCAGCTGATATCTGGCAACAATATTAATATAGCCTAGGGTCAGAACCCAATTTTTTCAGCATTAAACTACATCTGCTGATCTTTTGTACACTTTTGAAAATCTAACTTGTTCATGTTGTGATTTTGTGTCACCTTCCAAACTTGTTTCAATCCCTATTTTTGTATCATCAGATTTGTAAATGTTGCTGTGTAATCCTGTGTCCAAGCCATTTATATATATATATGGTGTCCAAGTCATATATATACATATGGTAAGCAAGAGAGGTCCCAGCATAGTCCTAAAGCTCTCCACTTGCAATGATTTCCCACTTGAAATTAACTCCATTTATGCTAACTCTGCTTTCTTTTAAATAACCAATCTCTAATCCAATAACATGTGTGATTTGGTCATTATATCTTCAGCCATCAGAAGACGGCGAAATGGCTACATTTCTGTCCGTCCTGGAAAATCATAAAGTTGTGTGAATTTTTTCTTTTAATCGAAAACGTCATTTTCACACGATTTGATGATAGTCCAGAATGGACCGAAACTTTGTCCTTTCTCCATCTGACGTGTGGTTTTCATCACTCTAATCCAACTTAAGATAAGTCCCAATACCATGAACCTCTAACTTTTGAACGAGTCTTTTGTGGGGCACAGTGTCAAAGTACTTGCTAAAAGCAAGATATAGAATTTCACAATCTTTCCCCACTATCAACTGCTTTCCCATACTGGAAAGGAATGGGAGTAAATTTGTTAAACATGAATAACCCTTTGGTAAATCCATGCTGTGAACCTTTTATTAATATATGCTTTTCAAGGTGTAAATGAATGACTTTGCGATTATCCGTTTAGCACATCTTTCCACTTGCAACTTCCATGACTCTATTACTCTGCTCAACTAGTAATTTATTAAATATGCAAGCCAAGGGTGCAAAGATAATATTCAGAACAGGGTTTCTGGTAGCCTTAATATGTTTCGGTAACTCATGTCATGCTGGATGTTCCTCACCTCCATAGGCCATTGTTCTCATAACTGTCAGTGGCACTTAACTCCTAAGCCTGGGTGTGATGGTTATGCTCCAACATGGTTAACCCTTGCACTCTGTACACCTTCCTCAGATGTTCGACCCATGATGCACATACCATCCTGTGATGTTTTTAGCTACCAATAACATATTTCATTGCACTCACTTGAAACTCACTTGGGTGCACTGGGATCCCAATTGGCGCCTGGGGCCTCTGACAAACATCTGCCATCTCGGAAAAAATCTTTGATTTTTGCCCACAGGTGGTTAGCTTGAAGGATTGGGCTGTAGTTCCTGACCAAGTTGTGTGGCTATACAGTATTGTGAATAGCACTTCTCGTGATGAATTGGATGCATGAGAGCCTGTAAGTGACTGTGATGATTGTGATAGTGACCTGGCAAGGCAGCCTGCCTTATTTATGATCCAGATGTGATGACCTCATCACTGGATCTGTCTCAGTGGATGCTTTGTTGGTTGACCCAATTTCCTTGGTTCCCTGTTCCAAGGATCACATCTCTCATGTTGTTAGCAGTGTCATAAAGTCTAGCCAGCTTGCAGTCAACCCTCAGGCCCGTGATGTTCATAAATACGTAGTTTTGGCTGCTGTCTTCCCTAATATGTCCTGGGCCAATATTCGGGCTCAGGGTGTTTTGGCATCCTAACATGGTGTTGGTGGCTAGGAATTTGGTTAATGAACTGGTCCAAGTCAGTCTCATGTGGCCTTGGGCCATGTTATCCAACCTGGGTTTTCTTCTGTGTCTTAGTTCCTACTGCTTCTGCTGCTCCTTCCTGATAAGTTCCTTCGTGTTCTCTGGGATTAGTTAGCTTCAGGGAGCCACTCAGGTGCTCCTGCTGGAAACCCAGCATTGAATGTAATGGAATGCCTTTTTCTGGAAGAGCCCTGGTGGCTTTCCTGAAAACCCTCATTTCAGGTTCGTCGGATTGTCATGGGTTTATTTTATCTACGCCAGAACTTGTTTGGTAAGCCAGCTGGGAGTCTGGGCTGAGCTGCCTGGTGGTGATAATTGGTACTAACGAGTTTCGAGCTCATTTGAGTAAATCCTCTCTAACATGTGAATTAATTGCAGAGTTGTTTGGTGATTTCGTGTCTCCATTCTTGTGAGTGCTCCAATTGACTTCCTGGAGGCTTTCCAGGAGCCGCAGTGCAGAAAAGCTGCATGACTTCCTGGAGGCTTTTTCTGGTGGGGTGGCAGATTGTCACCTGCTCCCAGCACCTCTGTGAGGGGGGGGGGCTAGGTTCTGGCTCAGGTCCCTGGTAGGCCAAACAGAACTTCCACAAATGATGTGACCATGAAGCAATCTCAGGAAGATAGCTTAAGAACCCCCCCAGGGCTCCTTCAGAAAAAGGCGTTTCATTGCATTCAATACTGGGTTTTTGGCAAACACAAATTTGTTTATTTGTATTTGTGAACGGTTCAGTTTATTGGTAGCATTTGCTCTTGACCAGTTCAAATGCAGAGTCAGTGGCTGTAGTTACTGTATTAATGTTCTTGTTGTTTCTTTGGTTACAAGATTTAGATTTCAAAATCTTAAGTACTATATATAAAAAAAAAATTACATAATTTATTTTACTTTCAGACATAGAGACCTTTGGCAAGAATGCAGTAGTTTGTGGTCGTAGTAAGAATGTTGGGATGCCCATTGCTATGCTGCTGCATGGAGATGGTATTCGCACAGATGGTATGGACTAAGTTTGATTTTATAACTCAAGGTCTTTCTTGAGCATTTAAATAAGAGGCATATTTTGTCATTTAAATAAAAAGTTATTAGACTATTTTTTATAGTCATTTTAGTGGAAGTAGAGTTAACATTAGCCATGTCTAACCCAGTAATATAAATGTACACAGATATGATTTGAATGAAAGACATTACTACCTCTGCCTTAATCTCCACAGGAGAAATTGGTGGTATGGATTCAACAACAACTATATGTCATCGTTATACACCAATGGAGCAACTACGTTTCTTTCTTGCTAGAGCAGACATCATTGTTACTGCAACTGGCCTTCCAGGTCTCATCACTGGAGATATGATCAAGCCAGGATGTGCCATACTAGATGTTGGAATTAATCGAATCACAGATCCTATTACAGGCAAGCCCAAACTTGTTGGCGATTGTGACTTTGAAAGTAAGTATAAATTCTTAAATTTCTGGCAGTATTAGGTCGTAACTAATTTAAAAAAAACTCCAGTAGATTTTCTCACCATTTAATGATGTGATGGAGGGAGGAAATTGTCATTGCTTTCCCCACACTTCATAACAGGATTGGCTGAGGTAAATTATTTATATCTTTCCACTGGCACTGCAGGCAATGCTGGGCAAAGTTGTGTTGAGGCTGTTTCAGCAGCCCCTCTCCAGCATTGCGTATCTGTCAGTGTCTGAGGGAGTCAGCTCTGACAATTTTGGCCAGCCTCCTACTTGTTTGATCCTGGTCTTTTAATTTCTTGTTTTATTTCTGTCATTTGCATTCCACTTGTTGACTACCCTCACTTCATGTGAATGTTCTCTGCTTTTGTTCCCTTCCACCGCTCTTATGATCTCTAGGTTCATCCACCAGGGGCCATGCACCTGTTGCAGTGTCTCCGACTTCCTCTTCGGGTTTTTCGGGGTTCAGTGCCATGGTGTCTTCCGGAACCCTCACTCGATGTGTTCCATCTCTTCTGGGCTTTGTGACCAGTGCTCACCAAGCCAGACAGAGGTGGTGGGCTCCATTGCTCTGTCGGACCCACAGCACGGTGTGGGAATTTGCAGTGATGTGGCTTTCCCTGTGGTAGATTCAGCTTGCTCGAGGCTCTATGATCCGGCTCCATTCGGACTATACCCCAGTGATTCACCTCAGGGTGAAGAGTTCACCTCTGGTTCACCTCTGGTTCACCTCTGGTTCACCTCTGGTCCCCCTCTGGCCTGAACCGTGTGGGGGACTCTTTGGTTCTTGGCTTTTTGGGGTTTAGTTGCTTAACCCTTAAAGTGCGCATCACATCATATGACGTGCTAGGCGTTTTACCAGTCAACTGCTCTTCACGTCATATGATGTGTTGGAGTACTACGCAAGATTTAAACGGCCCGCGGATACACGGGGTTCACACACTTCATCAGGGCTCTTGTAAACAGACGCCATTTTAAAAAAAATCGTGGGCCAAACTCCCGGGTGTTAGGGGCCTCAGTATCGCGTAAGCTACCAAGCCTGACGCACGCAGCATGAGCTCACAGCACTGCTGTTCAGCTTGTGACCACAGCATCGCCTAAAAATGCCAAAATATACTTGTTCATGCTATTATGTAGCGATGATATTATTACAGAAGACCCCTGACTGTGATAAAAGTGACCAGGGTTCTGATAATAGCAGGATTGCGATGATATTTAGCGCTGTGCGCCATGGAGGGAGGAGTAATGCTGTGGGAGGGAGGGTGGTGGCGATGTTTTCTGACTGTGTGTGGCCACCTTTTATTGACTGCACTCAGCATACCAGCTTAGTGGTTCGCTATAGTGAACACAAATGTAGATACTTATATATAACGTGTGTATAGAGGGTATAAACAGCAAGAGAAGGTTTGGAGCCGCCATTTTGGTGAGGGCGGTGGCGTCGTCTGCACGACGCCACCGTGCAGACGACGGTGTTGTTTACTGGTTACCACGATGGTCTTTGGGCACCATACCAGTTTATTTGTACAAGTATGGTGAATAAAACAGGTAGATATTTATTTATAATGTGTGTATATAGCGTAATAACACCACACAGTATTGTTGGAGGAGAAATATTAGTGTCTGGCCTTGAGGGAGGCAGCCATCAGCTGACTGTGTTAGGTCCTATGTCTTTGTGACTTTACTCACCATACAAGCTTAGATGTACAGTTATGGTGAACAAAACATGTAGATACTTATATATAACGTCTGTATATAGTGAATTATAGCAAAAACAGTATTGTGGGAGGAGAATGTGGGCGAGTCAGATGACTGGAGGGAGGGCGGGAGTGGCTGGCTGGTACACGGCGGTCACTCCTCGTTACTTTTTGACTCATAATAGCTACTTAGTGGTTCGTTATAGTGAACAAAACATGCAGATACTTATATATAACCTGTGCTTATAGTGTAATAACCGACAAAGTATTTGTTCACTGATTGATGAACATAACTGAATCAACAATATGCACACCATATTTTTGAGTACAGCAATGATTCACTCATTTTATTATATAAATATATCAAACTACACACTATTGAATAATATTACAGCAAAAAAACTATGAAACATCAATCAGAGACATTGAAATAATTAGGTAATTATCTCTTTGTGGCAACTCTGGCCTGACAGCTGGCGAGCAACAGACCGCCTGGGACGCATGCTGAGTCAGCGCCTATAATTTGCCAGACTTCCCCGCCCTATAGCGGGCAATATATGGCACTTACGATTTTTTTATTATTTTTTTCCCGTGATCAGTGAACACAAATTAACAGGTTAGGAAGAAAAAATAATTTTTTTTTTTTTCAAAATGACATGCGCCTGTGGGGATGGCAGGATATTAGACCCCGAGCATGTTAAGGGTTAAATTCCCTGCAGGTGCATATGCATAGAATGTCCAAAAGCCTTGTTTTACTCCATAATATAATGTACTGTGTACATTATACATATGGATTAGCCAAGTAAAAACAAATCAAAATGTATTTGGAACTAGTAGCGCAAAAAATGAACTTGAATATATTCGCCGGCAACTCGCGACATGCCCCACCCCAGGCGCCCTACTGGCCCCGGGAGCATACTCACGGGTCAAGCATCACGGTGGTAATCTGTGACGGACTGACTCACGCGCCAACTTACCGGACCCCATGCAGCCAAACTAAGTACAATTTCGATTTTTTGTTTACATACGGCATACTGAGGGAAGGGTTTTTGACACTTTAAAAAATCAATAAGAATTTTTTCAGATAATTTATTTCCTGCACACTGGGA
>WNGS01005451.1:7795552-7814859 GCA_020271785.1 Procambarus virginalis | reverse complement strand
CTCTTATCTCCCACACCCGGCCCTCTGTCTTTTAGCTCCCACACCCGGCCCTCTACCTCTTATCTCCCACACCCGGCCCTCTGTCTCTTAACTCCCACACCCGGCCCTCTGCCTCTTAGCTCCCACACCGGCCCTCTGTCTCTTAACTCCCACACCCGGCCCTCTACCTCTTAACTCCCACACCCGGCCCTCTACCTCTTAACTCCCACACCCGGCATATCTATACCCCACAACACTGCCACGCCTAGTATCAGCTGGTGTAGGGGGGGGTCAACATCAGCAGTCCACTCGAAAATCTTGTCATTGACGTTGCTTGACAGACTATCGTAATTAACGAACACGCCATGTGTATTATGAGAAGGATGAGGGAGAGAGAGATGAGGCGGCCCTCAGGGTGAGGCGGCCCTCAGGGTGAGGCGGCCCTCAGGGTGAGGCTTGACCCTAAGCTGATGCGGGTCTAGCCAGGAATGTTTCCATTAAAACCAACAACTGTGCAAGTGGTCAGGTCACCGGGAACTGACCTGACAGAAGGGAAGGGCTTCCTGGGTGTTGCATTTGGTCCCGCCTCTCAACCGTCAATCAACTGGTGTACAGATTCCTGAGCCTATTGGGCTCTATCATATCTACATTTAAAATGTGTATGGAGTCAGCCTCCACCACATCACTGCCTAATGCATTCCATCCGTTAACTACTCTGACACTGAAAAAGTTCTTTCCAATGTCTCTGTGGCTCATTTGGGTACTCTGCTTGTACCTGTCTCCCCTGTTCGTGTACCAGCCGTGTAATATGATCCGTCCTTATCTATCCTGTCAATTTTTCTGAAAATTTCTATATGGTGATCATGTCTCCCCGAGTTTGTCTTCCAGCGACGTGATACAATGAATGCAGCCTTTCCTCGTAACTCATGTCTCTTAGTTCTGGGACTAGTCTAGTGGCATGCCTCTGATCTTTCCCCAGCTTTATCTTGTGCTGACAAGGTATGGACTCGATGCTGGGGCCGCAGTCATATCGTGTGTTTGTGGTAAAGTATTTTATCGCGTCTATGCGTGCCGTGTGTTCTGTGTGTTCCCTCTATTTCAGCACTCTCTCCTGCTCTGAAGGGGGAAGTGAGTACTGAGCAGTACTCAAGACGGGACAACACAAGTGATGTATACAGTATCAGCATTGCTGTGGCATCCTTATATTCCATGCTATCATTTACCTGGCTGACGCTATATATTTTTGTCACACGTAATAATTTCCAGATCTTTATATATATATATATATATATATATATATATATTATATATATATATATATATATATATATAATATATATATATATATAATGTATATATATATATGTATATATTATATATATATATATATATATATATATATATATATATATATATATATATATGTCGTACCTAGTAGCCAGAACGCACTTCTCAGCCTACTATGCAAGGCCCGATTTGCCTAATAGGCCAAGTTTCATGAATTAATTGTTTTTCGACTACCTAACCTACCTAACCTAACCTAACTTTTTTGGCTACCTAACCTAACCTAACCTATAAAGATAGGTTAGGTTAGGTTAGGTAGGGTTGGTTAGGTTCGGTCATATATCTACGTTAATTTTAACTCCAATAAAAAAATTGACCTCATACATAATGAAATGGGTAGCATTATCATTCATAACAAAAAAAATTAGTGAAAATATATTAATTCATGAAAACTTGGCTTATTAGGCAAATCGTGCCTTGCATAGTAGGCTGAGAAGTGCGTTCTGGCTACTAGGTACGACATATGTATATATATATATATATAATTCACTATCAAGGGAAGTTGAAAAATTAACTCGCCAAAGTTCATTTTCACAATTTATTATGGTGTGACGCCTAAGGATGCATTTCACAAGGTCCGCCTTACGCCCTCAAAGACAAGTTTACCCCCTGTAGCTCTGGGTTATATTCTCCATGGTTGAGGTGGTGAAGAACAAGTGGATCAGTGGCATAACATAAGTTGTATTAAATGGGTATTAAATGTATCAACAAGGGCAGCTTATGTTCCTGGTGTGGGCTCATTGGATCATGTCTCTGTATTGGCTCGAGGTCTTGAAGTGGGTGGAATGGAATTATGTGGTAGCTGGGACACGCCGGGACACCTATCAACAATCATCCAACACAACACGTGTTCCTTCTATCAGACTGGTCTACGGGAACTTTTTTTCCACGGTTTATAAAACTGAGGAAAGAGTTCTGAAAGATATTATTGATAGGACCGTTACCCCCCACACACACACACACACACACACCAATCACAAGATACAATTAACAATTTACTACAAAACAAGAAGATCGCCAACTTGCTTATGAAGAACTCTCCAGACATCAAGTAGAACGCCTTAAGAGACACCAAGTACCTCCCACTGTGACCACCACCACCTGTCCGCTGTAACTGGTCCAGTACCTCCCACTGTGACCACCACCACCACCTGTCCGCTGTAACTGGTCGAGTACCTCCCACTGTGACCACCACCACCACCTGTCCGCTGTAACTGGTCCAGTACCTCCCACTGTGACCACCACCACCTGTCCGCTGTAACTGGTCCAGTACCTCCCACTGTGACCACCACCACCACCTGTCCGCTGTAACTGGTCGAGTACCTCCCACTGTGACCACCACCACCACCTGTCCGCTGTAACTGGTCCAGTACCTCCCACTGTGACCACCACCACCTGTCCGCTGTAACTGGTCCAGTACCTCCCACTGTGACCACCACCACCACCTGTCCGCTGTAACTGGTCCAGTACCTCCCACTGTGACCACCACCACCACCACCTGTCCGCTGTAACTGGTCCAGTACCTCCCACTGTGACCACCACCACCACCTGTCCGCTGTAACTGGTCCAGTACCTCCCACTGTGACCACCACCACCTGTCCGCTGTAACTGGTCCAGCACCTCCCACTGTGACCACCACCACCACCTGTCCGCTGTAACTGGTCCAGTACCTCCCACTGTGACCACCACCACCTGTCCGCTGTAACTGGTCCAGCACCTCCCACTGTGACCACCACCACCACCTGTCCGCTGTAACTGTCCAGTACCTCCCACTGTGACCACCACCACCACCTGTCCGCTGTAACTGGTCCAGCACCTCCCACTGTGACCACCACCAACACCTGTCCGCTGTAACTGGTCCAGTACCTCCCACTGTGACCACCACCACCTGTCCGCTGTAACTGGTCGAGTACCTCCCACTGTGACCACCACCACCACCTGTCCGCTGTAACTGGTCCAGCACCTCCCACTGTGACCACCACCACCTGTCCGCTGTAACTGGTCCAGCACCTCCCACTGTGACCACCACCACCACCTGTCCGCTGTAACTGGTCCAGCACCTCCCACTGTGACCACCACCACCACCTGTCCGCTGTAACTGGTCCAGTACCTCCCACTGTGACCACCACCACCTGTCCGCTGTAATTGGTCAGCACCTCCCACTGTGACCACCACCACCTGTCCGCTGTAACTGGTCCAGTACCTCCCACTGTGACCACCACCACCTGTCCGCTGTAACTGGTCCAGTACCTTCCACTGTGACCACCACCACCACCTGTCCGCTGTAACTGGTCCAGCACCTCCCACTGTGACCACCACCACCTGTCCGCTGTAACTGGTCCAGTACCTCCCACTGTGACCACCACCACCACCTGTCCGCTGTAACTGGTCCAGCACCTCCCACTGTGACCACCACCACCACCTGTCCGCTGTAACTGGTCCAGTACCTCCCACTGTGACCACCACCACCACCTGTCCGCTGTAACTGGTCCAGCACCTCCCACTGTGACCACCACCACCACCTGTCCGCTGTAACTGGTCCAGTACCTCCCACTGTGACCACCACCACCACCTGTCCGCTGTAACTGGTCCAGTACCTCCCACTGTGACCACCACCACCTGTCCGCTGTAACTGGTCCAGTACCTCCCACTGTGACCACCACCACCACCACCTGTCCACTGTAACTGGTCCAGCACCTCCCACTGTGACCACCACCACCACCTGTCCGCTGTAATTGGTCCAGCACCTCCCACTGTGACCACCACCACCTGTCCGCTGTAACTGGTCCAGTACCTCCCACTGTGACCACCACCACCTGTCCGCTGTAACTGGTCCATCACCTCCCACTGTGACCACCACCACCACCTGTCCGCTGTAACTGGTCCAGTACCTCCCACTGTGACCACCACCACCACCTGTCCGCTGTAACTGGTCCAGTACCTCCCACTGTGACCACCACCACCTGTCCGCTGTAACTGGTCCAGTACCTCCCACTGTGACCACCACCTGTCCGCTGTAAGTGGTCCAGTACCTCCCACTGTGACCACCACCACCACCTGTCCGCTGTAACAAGGTCGACTCCTACCTACAACATTGCAACAGTGTCAGTGTGGGGTCCACGTGTGCTCCCGGGAGAGCTGTGGCCTTCGTCCATCAGTGATCAATAAGTGTGGTATATTGCATGTACTCGCCTAGTTGTGCTTGCGGGGGTTGAGCCTAGGCTCTCTGGTGTAGCAACCTGTCCTCTTAAAAAGATCGTCGCATTTGGCCGTTTGTCCGTATGGCTGAATTTGGACGTAATTTGAAAATGAAAAAAATATGAAAATAAATTTAGGATTTTTTTTTTCAACAACAGTAAGTTAAGGGTCCTCTGATAGGTTAGGTGGGCAGGAAATTCTCATAAAGTCTCAAAACGTTATGAAAAACGTTAATTTAAAGTGTCCTCTCATAACCTCTGCGCATAGGCCGGACGACTCAAATAGAAAACGGAACAGAACGTCACTTTTGTGAGTCGATTTCATTTCAAATTACGTCCAAATTTGGCCATATCGCGCATACCAGCCAAAAGTGACGTTCTTTTTAAGAGGACGGGTTGGGTGTAGAGTTATACGATAGTGGTGAGTGGGAGGAGGCGACGGGGAGGTGTAGGAGACATCACCCGGGCGCTCTAGGATCACAGGTGGTGTCTTAACGCAGGCTAGGGAAGGCGGCCCGCAGGAGCCCGCAGGAGACCGCAAGAGTCCGCAAGAGTCCGCAAGAGTCCGCAGGAGTCCGCAGGAGCCCGCAGGAGTCCGCAGGAGTCCGCAGGAGCCCGCAGGAGCCCGCAGGAGCCCGCAGGAGCCCGCAGGAGCCCGCAGCAGCCCGCAGCAGCCCGCGGGAACCCGCAGCAGTCCGCAGCAGCCCGCAGCAGCCCACAGGAGCTCGCAGCAGCCCACAGAAACCCGCAGAAGCCCGCAGGAGCCCGCAGCAGCCCGCAGGAGCCCGCAGCAGCCCGCAGCAGCCCACAGGAGCCCGCAGAAGCCCGCAGGAGCCCGCAGCAGCCCGCAGCAGCCCGCAGGAGCCCACAGCAGCCCACAGCAGCCCACAGCAGCACGCAGGAGCCCGCAGGAGCCCGCAGGAGCCCGCAGGAGCCCGCAGGAGCCCGCAGGAGCCCGCAGGAGCCCGCAGGAGCCCACAGGAACCCGCAGGAGCCCACAGGAGCCCGCAGGAGCCCGCAGGAGCCCACAGGAGCCCGCAGGAGCCCGCAGCAGCCCGCACAGCGCGCAACAGCCCGTGGCCCCCGTCACACTCCAGGCTGCCTGCGCCAACCCCTATAATTCCCTCTGGAAATTGTCCACTTTTGTTCCGACAATATTTGTTACATTTGTGTGATGGAAGAAGGTTACAAGTGGCAGAGTGTATGGACGCCTCAGGTGGGTGTCGAACACGCTCATTCACAACCTTTTATCAAGACTCGTCTTATGTGTCGTAGATTCTTTGTAAACTTATTGTGTTCTTGAAGCCAGGCGTGGGGTGGTGTGGCGGCCACGTGCAAGCTGCAGGTGTGGCAGCCACGTGCATGCTGCAGGTGTGGCGGCCACGTGCATGCTGCAGGTGTGGCGGTCAGGTGCATGCTGCAGGTGTGGCGCCCACGTGCAAGCTGCAGGTGTGGCGCCCACGTGCATGCTGTGGGTGTGGCGGCCACGTGCATGCTGTGGGTGTGGCGGGTACACTTCACCCGTGCAGGTGTACCATGGTGTTGGTGAGTTCACTGTCATCTGCTGTACGCAGACATGCAGCAGCAGCAGCAGGTGTGGCAGCCTTCATGTTGGTTTAGTTAACAAGTTGAGCACAACCTAGTTGGTGTTAATATCCTTGCCAGACGGTGTACAGCTGCCGCCTTCACTGTGTGAAGGTACACACACGAGGGTGACACACCACACACACCAGGGTGACACACCACACACACCAGGGTGACACACCACACACCAGGGTGACGCACCACACACCAGGGTGACACACCACACACCAGGGTGACACACCACACACGAGGGTGACACACCACACACGAGGGTGACACACCACACACGAGGGTGACACACCACACACGAGGGTGACACACCACACACCAGGGTGACACACCACACACCAGGGTGACACACCACACACCAGGGTGACACACCAGGGTGACACACCACACACCAGGGTGACACACCACACACCAGGGTGACACACCACACAACAGGGTGACACACCACACACCAGGGTGACACACCACACACCAGGGTGACACACCACACACCAGGGTGACACACCACACACCAGGGTGACACACCACACAACAGGGTGACACACCACACACCAGGGTGACACACCACACACCAGGGTGACACACCACACACCAGGGTGACACACCACACACCAGGGTGACACACCACACACCAGGGTGACACACCACACACCAGGGTGACACACCACACACCAGGGTGACACACCACACACCAGGGTGACACACCACACACCAGGGTGACACACCACACACCAGGGTGACACACCACACACCAGGGTGACACACGACACATCAGGGTGACACACCACACACCAGGGTGACACACCACACACCAGGGTGACACACCACACACCAGGGTGACACACCACACACACACCAGGGTGACACACCACACACACACCAGGGTGACACACCACACACCAGGGTGACACACCACACACCCACCAGGGTGACACACCACACACACACCAGGGTGACACACCACACACACACCAGGGTGACACACCACACACCAGGGTGACACACCACACACCCACCAGGGTGACACACCACACACACACCAGGGTGACACACCACACACCCACCAGGGTGACACACCACACACACACCAGGGTGACACACCACACACACACCAGGGTGACACACCACACACCCACCAGGGTGACACACCACACACACACCAGGGTGACACACCACACACCAGGGTGACACACCACACACCAGGGTGACACACCACACACCAGGGTGACACACCACACACCAGGGTGACACACCACACACCAGGGTGACACACCACACACACACCAGGGTGACACACCACACACACACCAGGGTGACACACCACACACCAGGGTGACACACCACACACCCACCAGGGTGACACACCACACACACACCAGGGTGACACACCACACACACACCAGGGTGACACACCACACACACACCAGGGTGACACACCACACACACACCAGGGTGACACACCACACACACACCAGGGTGACACACCACACACCCACCAGGGTGACACACCACACACACACCAGGGTGACACACCACACACACCAGGGTGACACACCACACACACACCAGGGTGACACACCACACACCCACCAGGGTGACACACCACACACACACCAGGTGACACACCACACACACACCAGGGTGACACACCACACACACACCAGGGTGACACACCACACATACACCAGGGTGACACACCACACACCCACCAGGGTGACACACCACACACCCACCAGGGTGACACACCACACACACACCAGGGTGACACACCACACATACACCAGGGTGACACACCACACACCAGGGTGACACACCACACACCCACCAGGGTGACACACCACACACACACCAGGGTGACACACCACACACACACCAGGGTGACACACCACACACCCACCAGGGTGACACACCACACACACACCAGGGTGACACACCACACACACACCAGGGTGACACACCACACACACACCAGGGTGACACACCACACACACACCAGGGTGACACACCACACACACACCAGGGTGACACACCACACACACGCCAGGGTGACACACCACACACACACCAGGGTGACACACCACACACACACCAGGGTGACACACCACACACACACCAGGGTGACACACCACACATACGCCCCTCTTACCATCAACTTGTAACAAGTGCAGCACTCAGTAGGGATCATTCAGTATGTTGTGATAGAGTACCTTGCCTATCAGTGAGTACGGGAGGGGAGTGAGGGCTCTCTGTGCCGGTGCTACTTGGCGCGCTAATTACCCCATCTCCATATTTAACGTGTTCATAATATTGATTGTTAAAGTTGTGGGTGGGATTACCTTCAACAACCCCGTCCATCAATGCCTTTCACTCTCCATCCACCCGTACAGGGACCCACAGCTGCCTCACATCTCTTCCACTCTACTGCACATGAAGCTGCCACCCATGGCTCAGTCTCCTACCTCATTGTGATTTACATAAACTTCCGTTATCCACTTTATGTATTCCCCTCAAGATCTTGAATGTAGTGATTATATCCTCTCTTGTCTCTGTGTGATGTTGTGAGGGAGAGTTCTCTCAGCGTGTCCTAGCTGAGGCCTTTTAATCCTCGTACTAATTTAACAGCAAACCTCTGAACTTTCTTAAGTTGGTGTTTATGCTTCACAAGGTGTGGGTTCCATGCTGGAGCTGCATACTCAAGTAACTATCACACACAGGCAGTGTGTGTGCACATGAGAGCTTCCTTGTATATATATTCTTAAATGACGTTGTTGATGACGGCACGCATAGACGAGATAAAGCACCTAAATTATTGGAATCGTCTCAAAGCTCTCCAAATGTACTCACTAGAAAGGAGACGACAGAGATACCAAATAATATACACATGAAAGATACTGGAGGGCCAGGTCCCAAATCTACACAGTAAAATAACAACGTACTGGAGTGAACGATATGGAAGAAAATGCAGAATAGAACCAGTGAAGAGCAGAGGTGCCATAGGCACAATCAGAGAACACTGTATAACATCAGAGGTCCGCGGTTGTTCACGTCCTCCCAGCGAGCATAAGAATATTGCCGGAAACAACCGTGGACATCTTCAAGAGGAAACTGGACTGTTTTCTTCAAGAAGTGCCGGACCAACTGGGCTGTGGTGGGTATGTGGGCCTGCGGGCCGCTCCAAGCAACAGCCTGGTGGACCAAACTCTCACAAGTCAAGCCTGGCCTCGGGCCGGACTTGGGGAGTAGAAGAACTCCCAGAACCCCATCAACCAGGTGTTGTGTTAGCCATAAGTGACGGTCACCGGACAATGAGAGGTGAGGCGGCCGCTGTACACCGTCTGGCCAGCGTGTTAACACCAGGTAGTTCCACTTGTTCACTAAACCAATATGAAGGCCGCCACACTGTATAAACATCAGAGGACCGCGGTTTGTTCGACGTCCTCCCAGCGACTGTAAGAAATATTGCCGGAACAGCCGGGATGTGGTGGGTATGTGGGCCTGCTGGCCGCTCTAAGCAAACAGCCTGGTGACCAAACTCTCACAAATCAAGCCATCAAGCCTGTATCAAGCAAGAGTGTGTACTGGTGCCACACTATGTGGTCTGCCACCCTGTGTGTGTGTGTACTCACCTATTTGTACTCACCTATTTGTGCTTGCGGGGGTTGAGCTTTGGCTCTTTGTCCCGCCTCTCAACTGTCAATCAACTGGTGTACAGATTCCCGAGCCTACTGGGCTCTATCATATCTACCCTTGAAAACTGCGTACGGAGTCAGCCTCCACCACATCACTGCCTAATGCATTCCATCGTTAACTACTCTGACACTGAAAAAGTTCCTTCTAACGTCTCTGTGGCTCATGTGGGTACTCAGTTTCCACCTGTGTCCCCTTGTTCGCGTCCCCCAGTGTTGAATAGTTTGTGGTGTGTGTGTGGGTGTTTGTGTGTGGTGTGTGTGTGTGTGTGTGTGTGTGTACTCACCTAGTTGTACTCACCTAGTTGTGCTTGCGGGGGTTGAGCTCTGGCTCTTTGGTCCCGCCTCTCAACCGTCAATCAACAGGTGTACAGTTTCCTGAGCCTAATGGGCTCTATCATATCTACACTTGAAACTGTGTATGGAGTCAGCCTCCACCACATCGCTTCCTAATGCATTCCATTTGTCAACCACTCTGACACTAAAAAAGTTCTTTCTAATATCTCTGTGGCTCATTTGGGCACTCAGTTTCCACCTGTGTCCCCTAGTGCGTGTGCCCCTTGTGTTAAACAGCCTGTCTTTATCAACCCTGTCGATTCCCCTGAGAATCTTGAATGTGGTGATCATGTCCCCCCTAACTCTTCTGTCTTCCAACGAAGTGAGGTTTAATTCCTGCAGTCGCTCCTCGTAGCTCATACCTCTCAGCTCGGGTACTAGTCTGGTGGCAAACCTTTGAACCTTTTCCAGTTTAGTCTTATGCTTGACTAGATAGGGACTCCATGCTGGAGCCGCATACTCCAGGATTGGTCTGACATATGTGGTATATAATGTTCTGAAAGATTCCTTACACAAGTTTCTAAAGGCCGTTCTTATGTTAGCCAACCTGGCATATGCTGCTGATGTTATCCTCTTGATATGAGCTTCAGGGGACAGGTCTGGCGTGATATCAACCCCCAGGTCTTTCTCTCTCTCTGACTCTTGAAGTATTTCATCTCCCAAATGATACCTTGTATCTGGTCTCCTGCTTCCTACCCCTATCTTCATTACATTACATTTGCTTGGGTTAAACTCTAACAGCCATTTGTTCGACCATTCCTGCAGCTTGTCCAGGTCTTCTTGAAGTCTCAAGCTGTCCTCCTCTGTCTTAATCCTTCTCATAATTTTGGCGTCGTCAGCAAACATTGAGAGGAATGAGTCTATACCCTCTGGGAGATCATTTACGTATATCAGAAACAGGATAGGTCCAAGTACAGAGCCCTGTGGGACTCCACTGGTGACTTCACGCCAGTCTGAGGTCTCACCCCTCACTGTAACTCTCTGCTTCCTATTGCTTAGGTACTCCCTTATCCACTGGAGTGTGTGTGTGTGTGTGTGTGTGTGTGTGTGTGTGTGTGTGTGTGTGTGTGTGTGTGTGTGTGTACTGGTGTCAGGGCTAGGGGGGGGTGTCTGAGGGCCTGACACATTGTTGTGACTGAATAGTCTCACGGCAGCATTTCCTCTTATGTAACAATAGTTACGCTCTACTTCCCTTGTGCTAGTGTACAGTGTGGTTTACCACTGTTACAGTGTACAGTGTGGTTTACCACTGTGACAGTGTACAGTGTGGTTTACCACTGTGACAGTGTACAGTGTGGTTTACCACTGTGACAGTGTACAGTGTGGTTTACCACTGTGACAGTGTACAGTGTGGTTTACCACTGTGCCAGTGTACAGTGTGGTCTACCACTGTGCCAGTGTGGTGGTGTAACATCAGCTAAATAGATTTTGTGACGAGATACAAACGTCGCGGCCAATATATTCTGGTTGTCTGGCGCCAAATATGCCATGAATGGTCTTCCTTCTCTGACTAACTAGTGTGTTTAGGTATAATGGAATTAACACAACCAGCGGCAATTTATTTCTACCTGTTGTATTAACAATGTATGTAAGAAGTGGAAGTGTTTCCCCAGCTGACGTAGCCTAATGTGTCACTGTGTTGCCTGGGTAACACCACGGGGGGAGGAACACCTGCTCCCCCCCCCCTTACACATGGGGAAGGGGGGCAGTCATATACCACTCACCGTATTATATATGCGGGGGGGGGTGAGCCACGGCTCTTGGGTTCCACCTTCCGGCACTTATTCAGTTGTTGTATAGGTACTAGAGACCGTTAGACTGTCATGTGTACACCATATACTGTACACGGGCTCCGCCTCCACAGTTCATCTTGTTACATTACCATCATACATTACCATCCTTCACTACTCTCACACTGAACAAAATAATTAGTGTCTATGTGGCTGGTTTGGGTAATTAGTTTACAAAAGTGTCCGCTTGTTCGTGTACTACCCCTGCTAAATAGTCTGCCCTGTCTATTCCCATAAGTATTTTGTATGTGGTAATCATCTCCCCTTTTCTCTCTTCCAGTGACGTGAGGTTTAATACCTGTAGGTTTTGCTAGTAGCTCATACCTCTCACCCCTAGGTCTGGGCTGGTGGCATTTCTCTCAACTTTCTCCAGCATAGTTTTGTATCTTAGGAGGTGAGGACTCCAGGCTGGGGCCGTATACTATAAAACTTGTCTGACATAAACCATATACCACATTCTCAGCCACTCTCTTCACATTCCTGAAGCCACTTCTTGGCCGACCCCTTCATATACAATTGAAGATATTCTTTTGGTGTGGGCTTCTGGTGGCAGGTTGGGGATAATATCAACCCCCAGGTATTTTTCTCTGTTCCATTCCCAGAGGATTTCCTCTCCCATGTGCCACCTTGTGTCCAGTCTCTGGTTCACTGTATCCAGCTTCATTACTTTGCACGTGCAGGAGTTGAACTCTGACAGCCACTTGAGGGGCCATATTTTCACTGTAATCCATGTGCTCTTGTAGTTTCCTGCAGTCTTCTGCTGTATTCATCCTCATAATTGTTTACTGTGGTGGTCCGTGTGCAGCTACCAGTACCTGCACACCTGGTGGCGGGTGTGCAGCCACCAGTACCTGCACACCTGGTGGCGGGTGTGCAGCCACCAGTACCTGCACACCTGGTGGCGGGTGTGCACCCACCAGTACCTGCACACCTGCTGGCGGGTGTGCAGCCACCAGTACCTGCACACCTGCTGGCGGGTGTGCAGCCACCAGTACCTGCACACCTGGTGGCGGGTGTGCACCCACCAGTACCTGCACACCTGCTGGCGGGTGTGCACCCACCAGTACCTGCACAACTGGTGGCGGGTGTGCACCCACCAGTACCTGCACACCTGGTGGCGGGTGTGCAGCCACCAGTGCCTGCACACCTGCTGGCGGGTGTGCAGCCACCAGTACCTGCACACCTGCTGGCGGGTGTGCAGCCACCAGTACCTGCACACCTGCTGGCGGGTGTGCACCCACCAGTAACTGCACACCTGCTGGCGGGTGGACATCTGGATGTAAAACATACGGCAGATTGTGTTCTGGTGAAAATACTTCGCTGTATCGAGGTCTAAATTTCTTCGGCGACAGAGGGTGAGAGGGAGGGGAGGAGCTGGAGCTCGACCCCGAGCAGCACTACTTGGTGAGAACTTGTCCCCATGTTTCCTGGTTCTGGTCACAGCTTACCTCGTGGTTGGTGGTGTGGTCAAGCAGGCTGTTAGAGGCAGCTGCCCGCAGCCTCTCATCACTCACAGTGGTCGGGGTGATGACTGCAGGACGACAACAATTGGAACTCATCGTCAACTTGGCCCATACGGTACACCAAAACTGGACATTCACCCAAGCAATGGATGAATCCACTATTTCCTTCCTGGACACCAAAGGTTACACTGATGAACCGAGTAGACCCCTACACCCACTGTCTACCCCAGGCCAACACGTCTACCCCAGGCCATCACGTCTACACTCATACCTTCATCTGTCACCGAGTCATCCTCTCTCCCTCGACAAATGCCTGCCCCACACCTGAGTAACGGACACTGTGGATCATCACCGGTAACGACAAACTTCAGCGACACTTGGAAGACTTATCGACACACTTGAGGAAGAGAGGGTACGCACGGGAGTCTTCACTCCCCACACACTAAGATGACCCAACACAACAGACGAGACCTAAACGGACCACGAATGAGAGGATGAATTAATGACCACGAATCAGACCTCCTCCTCTCTACTTTCTGGGTTATGCAGAAGCTTCTGGCCAAGAGGTGCTCACCTCACGGGCCTGGCTCAGGCCCACCTCCGAGGAACACCCAGCCTGGCCAGTGACCCGTGACGGGTGCACGGATCAACGGCAGGTCACTCACGGATATCTTAGTCCAAGTCAAGATTCCTTAAGACTGCGACCCGTCGAGCGGGTGTTGGACACCATGGCACCTTCCACACTTATGGTTACGGAGGACCTGTCACCCCGGGCCCTTGGTGTGGGTGGTGGTGGTGTGTCAGTGGTCGTAGTGGCCACCCCGGGCCCCTTGGTGTGGGTGGTGGTGGTGTGTCAGTGGTCGTAGTGGCCACCCCGGGCCCCTTGGTGTGGGTGGTGGTGGTGTGTCAGTGGTCGTAATGGTCACCCCCGTACCTTCCCTCCTCTTTTCCATCATTATTTCCGTCTTTATTTACGTCATGGGGCGGTGTATTTCCTTCCTGTGTGAGGTCTTCCCGGCGGGGAGTCCCACTCATTGTTGGGGGGGGGGGGTGTGGGGGGGGGGGGGTGTGGGGGGGGAATAGTTCCCCGGGGAGGAGCATGTCAGTGATGCAACGCCGCGTGGGGTGTGGTGGTGGTGTGGTGGTGGGGTGTGGGGGTGTGGTGGTGGGGTGGTGGTGGGAGGGTACTGGTGGAGCCACTCTGGCTTTACCTCTCTTTCACTACTCAACTCTCTAATTGCTCTATTTGTGTGTACTCACCTAATTGTACTCACCTAATTGTGCTTGCGGGGGTTGAGCTTTGGCTCTTTGGTCCCGCCTCTCAACTGTCAATCAACAGGTGTACAGATTCCTGAGCCTACTGGGCTCTATCATATCTACACTTGAAACTGTGTATGGAGTCAGCCTCCACCACATCACTGCCTAATGCATTCCATTTATTAACTACTCTGACACTGAAAAAATTCTTTCTAACGTCTCTGTGGCTCATCTGGGTACTAAGTTTCCACCTGTGTCCCCTTGTTCGTGTCCCACCCGTGGTGAAGAGTTTCTCTTTGTCCGCCCTGTCAATTCCCCTGAGAATTTTGTAGGTGGTTATCATGTCTCCCCTTACTCTTCTGTTTTCCAGGGATGTGAGGTTCAGCTCCTTTAGCCTTTCCTCGTAGCTCAATCCTCTCAGTTCCGGGACGAGCCTGGTGGCATACCGCTGAATCTTTTCTAACTTTGTCTTGTGTTTAACTAGGTATGGACTCCAGGCTGGAGCTGCATACTCCAGGATTGGTCTTACATAAGTGGTATACAGGGTTCTGAAAGATTCCTTACACAAATTTCTAAAGGCAGTTCTTATGTTGGCCAGTCTAGCATATGCCGCTGATGATATTCTTTTGATGTGGGCTTCTGGGGACAGGTTCGGTGTGATATCAACCCCCAGATCTTTCTCTCTATTTGACTCTTGTAGGATTTCCCCTCCCAAATGATACCTTGTGTTCAGCCTCCTGCTCCCTTCTCCTAATTTCATCACCTTACACTTTCCCGAGTTGAACTTTAGCAGCCATTTTCTAGACCATTCCTCCAGTTTATCCAGGTCATCCTGTAGTCTCTGTCTATCTTCATCCGTCTTGATTCTTCTCATAATTTTTGCATCATCAGCAAACATTGAGAGGAATGAGTCTATACCCTCCGGAAGATCGTTCACATATATTAGAAACAGGATGGGTCCAAGTACTGAGCCCTGTGGGACTCCGCTGGTGACATCTCGCCACTCTGATGTCTCCCCCCTCACCGTTACTCGCTGTTTCCTGTTGCTTAAGTACTCCCTTATCCACTGGAGCACCTTCCCTTTTACTCCTGCCTGTTGCTCCAACTTTTTTAACAGCCTTTTGTGCGGTACTGTGTCAAAGGCTTTTTGGCAATCCAGGAAAATGCAGTCGGCCCACCCTTCTCTTTCCTGCCTAATTTTTGTTGCTTGGTCATAAAATTCTATTAAACCTGTGAGGCACGATTTACCATCCCTGAACCCATGTTGGTGGTGCGTTACAAAGTTATTTCCCTCTAGATGCTCTACGAGCCTTTTCCTCACGATCTTCTCCATTACCTTGTGTGTGTGTGTGTGTGTGTGTGTGTGTGTGTGTGTGTGTGTGTGTGTGTATGTGTGTGTGTGTGTGTCTGTGTGTGTGTGTGTATGTGTGTGTGTGTGTGTGTGTGTGTGTATGTGTGTGTGTGTGTGTGTGTGTGTGTGTGTGTGTGTGTGTGTGTGTGTGTGTGTGTATGTGTGTGTGTATGTGTGTGTGTGTATGTGTCTGTGTGTGTGTGTGTGTCTGTGTGTGTGTGTATGTGTATGTGTGTGTGTGTATGTGTGTGTGTGTGTGTGTGTGTGTGTGTGTGTGTGTGTGTGTGTATATATGTATATATATGTATATATATATGTATATATATATATATATATATATATATATATATATATATATATATATATATATGTATATGTGTATATATATATATATATATATATATATATATATATATATATATATATATAATTTCTCCCGTGTCTTCCGCTTCTGTTTTAGTGTACTGGTTTTAGTCTTGTTTTATTAACATTATCTTGGTGGTGGATGTAGATGCAGAATGCTCACTAATGAGTCCCATTCCTCAACGGCTTTTCTAATCATTGTAGTCGCGGTGGAATGTGCATCTGATGCAGCTGCTTCGTTGGATTAATGTTGAGTTTGATGCGCAGGGCTTCAGTAGCTTCACATTCCAGTAAGTTGTGCAATAGTGGCGCCTCTGCTTCTGTTTCACAGATGTGACACTTTTTAACTATTGGGTTCATTACCTCCCAGCAGCACTTGTAACCAAGCCTGAGTCTGTGTATGGCTACTGTAATGTCTCTGGATATCTGTTTGTCAGGCTTGAAAGAGGAGTACTCAGTGGCTTGTTTGTACCATATCGCAGTGGATCTTCCGCTACTTTGGCTCTGTGACGACTTTTGATAGTTGAGAATATTTTCTTCTTGATTTGGTCCTTAATCTGTGAAAAACTTGGAGATATTTGAACCTGTACAACAGGCAGAGCAGTGGTAGTGTTTGCTAGTGAGTCTGCCTTTTCATTACCATCTATGCCAATGTGACTTGGTATTCAATTTAGGATGATTGACAGCCCTAGATTATGGGCTTCTTTTCCTATATGTTGGATTTCTGTGAGGAGTTGTATATTATCTCTGTGCTGACTGGATAACAATGCCTGGAGTGAAGATTTAGAGTCAGTATGAATGATGACATCTGTAAATTATTCTCAATTGTATAGTTTATTGCCACCTTCAGGGCATATAATTCTGTTTTCAATGTTGAGCATCCACTATTCATGCTCCAGTAAGCTTCATGGTTGGTAGTGTAAACTGCTGCCCCAGCAGAACCTTTTTCTTGATCAACTGATCCGTCTGTGAAGATGTGAGTCGTTGTGGGTCTTGAGATGGTTTAGATTCGTTCTATTACTTCCTTGATCCTCTGCGGGTCACATGCTGATTTTTTAACTGGTAATGCTTCAGTGATTATCTTTAGACTCGATTCGTCCCATGGAGGAGGTTGCCGAAAGTGTTGATATGGTCTATCTTCCCCTTTGTTTTTAATGGTCCATTTCAAGTCCACTTTCTCTAGAATCTTGACCAGATTATCCATCCATGTACTTGTTCTTTATTGAAGGTTTCTCTGAAGTGATCTGTGTATGCTATCTTTGATTGACGGTCTGGCGGTGGTTCCATCAAGTGTTGCTGTTATGGTGGCTATCCTTTGTTTGATCCTGTTTTCTAATGCTGGTAAGTTGGTTTCCATTCTTAGGTTCTCTCTACGCGTCCATATAAGTGCTCCCAGCATTGTTCTGAGAGGATCATTTTGTGACACTTCCAGTTTCACCCATTGGTTATTATCTGGACGAGTTATAATAGCCGAGTATAATTGGCTGGCTTGCATGGACCGTTATGCACGGGAGAACCAAGTAGGAAAGATGTCAAAATGGGAGGAGTAGGGGATTACCCGAGTGGTCCCCCACCACCCCTCCACCGGATGTCACCGGCAGGGGCGTGTTGTCCCTGGTGTAGGTCAGTGCAGCCCGCCCTCCACCCGCCCTTGAGAAACGTTATCACCTCACCTCACCGTCGTGTGGGGACCCCCACAACCCGCCGCTCACTCCTCGCCCAGCCCTCGCCACCAGCACGCACCTCGCCGCCACCATAGTGGCCACCCAAGCCACCAGTACTGCTAATTGTTCCTTGTTCTTGTGTCATGAAGTTCACAGAGGACGCCATTACTGGGTGAGTGTGGTGTGGCCGGAGGGATGACCACCACGCTGGTCCTTACCTTCATTACCTTGACGGGTTTTCGGGGCTTAGCGTCCCCGCGGCCCGGTCGCCGACCAGGCCTCCTCGTTGCTGGACTGGTCAAGCAGGTCAGTACATTTGGTGAGTGTGTCGTCCTGCTCTCTCACCGCCATATCCGTGCCTCCCTCTACTGGTGTGTCTCAGCACATTGCTATAGTGAAGAATGTGTGTGGTCGCACACAACGGTTGATCCTGTGATGAGAAAGATTGGTCCATTTATTATGCACCCCATACCCGTCCTGTGGGGGCTTAACCCGTTCTTTCCGGTTGTCACAACGGACACAGAATGAGGTACTATATTGCTCGACTCAACGCATAGAAAAGTGGTTAAGGAGAGATCTCTGTCCTCATACATGTCCGTTGGTATTGTTGACGTCAATTGGGATGTATTGTTTGAGGGGAGAGTTAGTGCGGGGTAAACAAGCTTATCAAGTCTGTAACTTACTCAGTTACAAGAATGTAAGAACTCTTGTATATATAAATAATTACAAATAAAATAAAATAAATAAAATAAATTAATTTGGTGGTTCTGCCGGAGCCCACTGTGTGTGACCTCCCGCACAACTCTCCCCTCATGGTTCATGCCGCGAGCCCACTGTGTGTGACCTCCCGCACTAACTCTCCTCTCATATCCTGCCCAGCCCATCTTGCGTAGACCTTCCAACGGACACTAACTCTCCTCTCATGGTCCTGCCGCGAGCCCACTGTGTGTGACCTCCCGCACTAACTCTCCTCTCATGGTTCCTGCCGCGAGCCCACTGTGTGTGACCTCCCGCACTAACTCTCCTCTCATGGTTTCCTGCCGCGAGGCCCACGTGTGTGTGACCTCCCGCACTAACTCTCCTCTCATGGTTCCCTGCCGCGAGCCCACTGTGTGTGACCTCCCGCACCAACTCTCCCCTCATGGTTCCTGCCGCGAGCCCACTGTGTGTGACCTCCCGCACTAACTCTCCTCTCATGGTTCCTGCCGCGAGCCCACTGTGTGTGACCTCCCGCACTAACTCTCCTCTCAATGGTTCCTGCCGCGAGCCCACTGTGTGTGACCT
>WNGS01005451.1:7735788-7778303 GCA_020271785.1 Procambarus virginalis | reverse complement strand
TGATGTTGTGCACCTTGACTTTAGCAAAGCTTTTGATACAGTGCCACATGAAAGACTAATTAAAAAGATAGAGGCTCATGGTATTGGGGGTGCTATATTAAGTTGGATTAGGGCATGGCTATACCAAAGGAAACAGAGAGTTAGTATAAATGGAGTCAAGTCAGAGTGGGAAAATGTAAGTGGAGTGCCTCAAGGCTCTGTCCTGGGACCTCTGTTGTTTATAACATATATAAATGATTTAGATTCAGGTTTGAGTAGCAACATTTGCAAATTTGCCGATGATACAAAAATTGGTAGGGAAATTAACACGGAAGACGACTCGCTATCACTTCAAGTTTATCTAAATAGCGTTTTGAAATGGTCAAAAGACTGGCAGATGCAGTTTAATGCTGATAAATGTAAAGTTCTGAGGCTAGGTAATGATGATAGAGTTACAAGATACGAGCTAGATGGTGTTGAGATTGCGAAGTCGGATTGCGAAAGGGATCTGGGAGTTATGATTAGTAAGAATTTAAAACAAAAGGATCAATGCATGAATGTTCGTAATAAGGCAAATAGGACACTGGGATTTATTATTCAAAGCGTTAGTAACAAGACACCTGGTGTGGTTCTCAAGCTATATCTTGCTCTAGTTAGGCCCCATTTAGATTATGCGGTTCAGTTTTGGTCGCCATACTATAGAATGGATATAAATTCACTTGAACGTGTCCAGCGTAGGATGTACTAAGTTAATTCTCCAAATTAGAAATCTTTCATATGAAGAAAGATTAAGTTGCATTCACTGGAAAGGCGAAGAGTTAGGGGTGACATGATAGAGGTTTACAAGTGGATGAATGGACATAACAAAGGGGATATGATTAAGAAATTATAAGTATCAACACAAAACAGAACACGAAACAATGGGTATAAACTGGATAAGTTAAGATTTGGAAAACACCTGGGTAAATACTGGTTCGGTAACAGGGTTGTTGATTTGTGGAACCAATTACCGCGTAACGTGGTGGAGGTGGGGTCCCTCGATTGTTTCAAGCGCGGGTTGGACATGTATATGAGTGGGATTGGGTGGTTATAGATAGGAGCTGCCTCGTATGGGCCAATAGGCCTTCTGCAGTTGCCTTTGTTCTTATGTTCTAATTTGCCTTATTACGAACATGCATTGTTTTTAAATTCTTACTAATCAAACTTTTGGTGATGGTTGTGGGTGTAGTGGTGTTAGTGATGGGTGTGGGCGTAGTGGTGATAGTGATGGTTGTGGGTGTAGTGGTGATAGTGATGGTTGTGGGTGTAGTGGTGATAGTGATGGGTGTGGGTGTACTGGTGATAGTGATGGTTGTGGGTGTAGTGGTGATAGTGATGGTTGTAGGTGTAGTGGTGATAGTGATGGGTGTGGGTGTAGTGGTGATAGTGATGGTTGTGGGTGTAGTGGTGATAGTGATGGTTGTGGGTGTAGTGGTGATAGTGATGGTTGTGGGTGTACTGGTGATAGTGATGGTTGTGGGTGTACTGGTGATAGTGATGGTTGTGGGTGTACTGGTGATAGTGATGGTTGTGGGTGTAGTGGTGATAGTGATGGTTGTAGGTGTAGTGGTGATAGTGATGGGTGTGGGTGTAGTGGTGATAGTGATGGTTGTGGGTGTAGTGGTGATAGTGATGGTTGTGGGTGTAGTGGTGATAGTGATGGTTGTGGGTGTACTGGTGATAGTGATGGTTGTGGGTGTACTGGTGATAGTGATGGTTGTGGGTGTAGTGGTGATAGTGATGGTTGTGGGTGTAGTGGTGATAGTGATGGTTGTGGGTGTAGTGGTGATAGTGATGGTTGTAGGTGTAGTGGTGATAGTGATGGTTGTGGGTGTACTGGTGATAGTGATGGTTGTGGGTGTAGTGGTGATAGTGATGGTTGTGGGTGTAGTGGTGATAGTGATGGTTGTGGGTGTACTGGTGATAGTGATGGTTGTGGGTGTACTGGTGATAGTGATGGTTGTGGGTGTAGTGGTGATAGTGATGGTTGTGGGTGTACTGGTGATAGTGATGGTTGTGGGTGTACTGGTGATAGTGATGGTTGTGGGTGTAGTGGTGATAGTGATGGGTGTGGGTGTAGTGGTGATAGTGATGGTTGTGGGTGTACTGGTGATAGTGATGGTTGTGGGTGTACTGGTGATAGTGATGGTTGTGGGTGTAGTGGTGATAGTGATGGTTGTGGGTGTAGTGGTGATAGTGATGGGTGTGGGTGTACTGGTGATAGTGATGGGTGTGGGTGTAGTGGTGATAGTGATGGGTGTGGGTGTAGTGGTGATAGTGATGGTTGTGGGTGTACTGGTGATAGTGATGGTTGTGGGTGTACTGGTGATAGTGATGGTTGTGGGTGTAGTGGTGATAGTGATGGGTGTGGGTGTAGTGGTGATAGTGATGGTTGTGGGTGTACTGGTGATAGTGATGGTTGTGGGTGTACTGGTGATAGTGATGGTTGTGGGTGTAGTGGTGATAGTGATGGTTGTGGGTGTAGTGGTGATAGTGATGGGTGTGGGTGTACTGGTGATAGTGATGGGTGTGGGTGTAGTGGTGATAGTGATGGGTGTGGGTGTAGTGGTGATAGTGATGGGTGTGGGTGTAGTGGTGATAGTGATGGGTGTGGGTGTAGTGGTGATAGTGATGCTTCTTCTAGCAGAGAGCAAGTGGCTCATGTATCTAATTAGATGCGAGACGTGTGATGGTAGATATGATAGTAGTAGATATGAGATAGGAAGCATACAAGCAGTGCATGTAAATATTGGGGAGTGTTTAGTGTGAGGGTTGGGTTCACACTCCGATTAGATACGGCAGCTGGTACTGATTTTATCTCTGTATAAATAAATATCTATATTTGACTACAACTACTGGGAAAACCAACATGTTTCCTCTCTCCCTTTTATCATCGTCTCCAGAAGTTTACATACAATGGTGACAAGTTAATTCTCAGCGGCGCTGGCAACTTCCGTCATGTAAACTTGTTAGAGAAGTACATTTACGGTCGTTGCCTCTACACTGAGACAGGGGTTCATTAGGGCTGTCGAGTGAAGTGCCTGGTGAAGCTGCAAGCAAGAGCTGTTATCCTACCACAACTAATCTCAAGCCTGCTCCCAGAGACTCGTACAACAGGATATATAAGGAATGAGGTCGTGTGAGGAACAGGAATGAGGGCCCCCCTCTCCTCTCTCTCTCGATACACGCTGTCTTAGGTCTATGCTTCATGAATTGTTCCATGTGACAGTTGAAGAGGAAGGGGCTTAGTATTCCTCCCTGCCGAGTCCCATTTTCCAGCCTCTTTGAGGAGGATGTTTTTCCTTGGAATTTGACTTTAGCTTCTCGGTTAAGCAAACTTCTTTTGGCAAAGGCAAGAGCGTGTCTTTTGTGATTTTAGTATCTACCAGGCAGCACAGTGTAGCTGGAACATTGGCTAGCTCGAAGGGTTTTTCTAGGCTCGGAAAAATAAGGATTCCAGGTTTGTCATTGATTTGATCCAGGAGGGAGGTAAGGCCTTCTGTGGTTCCAGCACCTTTTCTGTAAGCAAACAAGGGCAAGAAATTGAGTGGGTTACCTCTTTTCAATACCTAAGAGTCATAATAGACAGCCAGTTGAAATTCACTCAAGGAATTGAATATCTTTGGCAACGCTGTAAAGCCAGAAACTCAGCTTTGCGCTCCCTGACCAGTCTTAGAGAGGGTGCATCTCTACCAGTACTCAAAATGTACTACGTTCAAGCAGTTAGGTCACTCAGTGACTATGCTGCCCCTGCTCTTACATCCCTCAGTGATAACCAATGGGAGAAACTGGAAGTGTTTCAAAATGATGTTCTGAGAACAATGCTGGGAGTTCGTATCAATCATGGGTTCGTATCCTGGCCGGGGAGGATTTACTGGGCGCAAATCCTTAACTGTAGCCTCTGTTTAACGCAACAGTAAAATGTGTACTTGGATGAAAAAACGATTCTTCGCGGCGGGGATCGTATTCCAGGGACCTGCCCGAAACGCTACGCGTACTAGTGGCTGTACAAGAATGTAACAACTCTTGTATACATCTCAAAAAAAAAAATAAATAAAAAAATATGGACGCGTAGAGAGAACCTAAGAATGGAAACCAACTTACCAGCATTAGAAAACAGGATCAAACAAAGGATAGCCACCATAACAGCACAACTTTTTGGAACCACCGCCAGACTGACAATCAAAGACAGCATACACAGATCGCTTCAGAGAAACCTTCAATAAAGAACAAGTACATGGACGGATAATCTGGTCAAGATTCTTGAGAAAGTGGACTTGAAATGGACCATTAAAAACAAAGGGGAAGATAGACCATATCAACATTTTCGGCAGCCTCCTCCATGGGAAGAATAGAGCTTAAAGATAATCGTTTTAAGATTACCAGTTAAAAAATCAGCATGTGACTCGCAGAGGCTCAGAATGTCACAGTCACACTTGTTTGTATTTCCTGTTGTATATTGCTCCACCACATCGCTTAGTGCGTTAAACTGGTGCTTGGAGGACAGCATTGGGTCAGCCTGTGGTGTAGTGGATATCACACTCACCTCACTAGGTAGTGTACCGTAGTTCGAATCCTGGGCAGGATAAGATGACTGTGTACCGTTCTTTCAGCCAGGAGTGGTTGGGTTCCACCTCCAGGGCCAGGAGTCATCAAACATTAATACAACCACTTAGAACTGTGTGCGTCTGTCCGTAATGGCGAGAGAGACGAATGCTTGATGAGTGAGTCCGGCGCTGAGGATGTGGAACGTTTGGCGGCCGGTCACGTGGAGGCCGCCGCCGGTCACGTGGAGAAGGCCGCCGCCGGTCACGTGGAGAAGGCCGCCGCCGCCGGTCACGTGGAGAAGGCCGTCGCCGCCGCCGGTCACGTGGAGAAGGCTGCCGCCGCCGCCGGTCACGTGGAGAAGGCCGCCGCCGCCGCCGGTCACGTGGAGAAGGCCGCCGCCGCCGCCGGTCACGTGGAGAAGGCCGCCGCCGCCGCCGGTCACGTGGAGAAGGCCGCCGCCGCCGCCGGTCACGTGGAGGAGGCCGCCGCCGGTCACGTGGAGGAGGCCGTCGCCGCCGCCTGTCACGTGGAGAAGGCCGCCACCGCCGCCGGTCACGTGGAGGAGGCCGCCGCCGGTCACGTGGAGGAGGAAGCTGCCTGTCCTCTGGTGTGTCCGGGGTGAAGCTGTGTGACCTCTGGTGGAGACAAGGTCAACCATACTGTACCTTGTCACTTGGTCTTGACCTGTTGACCCCTGGAGGGGTTATCCTCAGCACAATACCTCACTGACCAACCAGCGAGTATACTCTAGTCGTCAACATAGTCCGTGGGTATACCTCTCACCACACACACCCCTCCGGGCCACTAACCACACGGCTATATATACCGGGAATACCGAGGGATAATCCTTACCGTCGTATTTACGGAGACACGAGAACAATTTTATTTTCTCGTGAGAAGTATTTTTTTCGATTTCAATATATTCAAAGTAAGATATAAATATTGTATTTGGATTATAGAGAAGATGTGTTGAAGTTGTTAACTGGTAGAAGTAGTTAGGAGGCTCGTCTAACTACCTGACTGCTGGGTAGACAGCGCTTCGTATTCGTTGTCCTGAGGTTCCGCGTTCGATCCCCGGTGGAGGCGGAGACAAATGGGCAAAATGTTTCTTTCACCCTAATGCCCGTGTTACCTAGCAGTGAACAGGTACCTGGGAGTTAGTCAGCTGTCACGGGCTGCTTCCTAGGGGTGGAGGCCTGGTCGATGACCGAGCCGCGGGGACACTAAGCCCCGAAATCATCTCAAGATAACCTAAAGATAACCTCTCCTTACCCCTTCTTCTCTCCTCTCCTAAGATTGGTCATCTGCTCCATAAGTGTGTTAGTATCATACTATATTTGATCTTAACTCTCTACCTACTTAACCTCTCTCCACTAATACACTCTCGCTTCCCTTCCTTAGCAAGGTCCTTAAAGCACCTAAATTATTGGGATCGTCTCAAAGCTCTCCAAATGTACTCACTAGAAAGGAGACGAGAGAGATACCAAATAATATACACGTGGAAAATACTGGAGGGACAGGTCCCTAATCTACACAGTAAAATAACAACGTACTGGAGTGAACGATATGGAAGAAAATGCAGAATAGAACCAGTGAAGAGCAGAGGGGCCATAGGCACAATCAGAGAACACTGTATAAACATCAGAGGTCCGCGGTTGTTCAACGTCCTCCCAGCAAGCATAAGAAATATTGCCGGAACAACCGTGGACATCTTCAAAAGAAACTAGATTGTTTCTTTCAAGAAGTGCCGGACCAACCGGGCTGTGATGGGTATGTGGGCCTGCGGGCCGCTCCAAGCAACAGCCTGGTGGACCAAACTCTCACAAGTCAAGCCTGGCCTCGGGCCGGGCTTGGGGAGTAGAAGAACTCCCAGAACCCCATCAACCAGGTATCAACCAGGTATTATATGTTAGTGTTCTTATTCAATTATTTTACTAATTTTTTTAATATTTTTGTATATTAATGAACATGTATATTTTTTATGAAGACATGAGCGGATGGATGGTCCAGAGAAACAAAGGTTGGCTTACACTTGAACATTTTTAAACTTTTCCTTTGACGGTGTACATGTAGCCCGGGGTGGGTGCCCGTGTAGCCCGTGGTGGGTGCCCGTGTAGCCCAGGGGTGGGTGCCCGTGTAGCCCAGGGGGTGGGTGTCCGTGTAGCCCAGGGGGTGGGTGTCCGTGTAGCCCGGGGTGGGTGTCCGTGTAGCCCAGGGGGTAGGTGTCCGTGTAGCCCGGGTGGGTGTCCGTGTAGCCGGGGTGGGTGCCCGTGTAGCCCGGGGTGGGTGCCCGTGTAGCCCGGGGTGGGTGCCCGTGTAGCCCGGGGTGGGTGCCCGTGTAGCCCGGGGTGGGTGCCCGTGTAGCCCGGGGTGGGTGCCCGTGTAGCCCGGGGTGGGTGCCCGTGTAGCCCGGGGTGGGTGCCCGTGTAGCCCGGGGTGGGTGCCCGTGTAGCCCGGGGGGGGGTGCCCGTGTAGCCCAGCTCACCGCCACGTGCGCTCCTCGTGTCAACACCGATGGGAATACTGTACTTTTCTGTCATGTGGCCCGTGCTGGTTGGTATGTAGGTAAGCAGAAGACTCCGGGTGAGCGTCACGGGTGAAGACTATATGTGGGACTACACTGCTGGCTACCGCCTCACGCACCATACACTGCACAACAGTGCTGGTACAAGTGTCGTGGCCTGCCTCTAACACACCCTCCTCAACTATTTTCCCTATTAGCTAAGGATTTTGGGAAGACAGTGGGTTTGATACATTGTAATAGATATCTGGAAGACGTTGCCAGTTGCTGTGCTGTATGTGAAGTGGGTTGATTGGTTCGTTAACATGGTTGTCGTTTTGTGGATCCAATTACCAGGTTACATAATAAACGTAGGATCCCTTGATTGTTTCAAGCTTAGGTTAGTTACATGAATGAGTTTGGGCGGATATAAATACGAGCTGCCATGTATGGGCCAATAGGCCTTCTGCAGCTTCCTTGATTTTTATGTTCTTATGGTTGTTTCAAGCGTAGGTCAGATATGAGTGTGTGTGTATATATAAAACTGTAGCTGCGTCGCATGGGCCAATGTGGCATGTGCAGTTTCCACTGTTGTTGTTGTTTTTAGATTCAACTACTGGGAACAAAAGTTGCAAGTAGCACGGGCTATGGTGAGCCCGTAGTGGACTTACCTGGCACAGGAGCGGGGCTGTGGTGAGCCCGTAGTGGATTTACCTGGCACAGAAGCGGGGCTATTGTGAGCCCGTAGTGGACTTACCTGGCACAGGAGCGGGGCTGTGGTGAGCCCGTAGTGGACTTACCTGGCACAGGAGCGGGGCTGTGGTGAGCCCGTAGTGGACTTACCTGGCACAGGAGCGGGGCTATTGTGAGCCCGTAGTGGACTTACCTGGCACAGGAGCGGGGCTGTGGTGAGCCCGTAGTGGACTTACCTGGCACAGGAGCGGGGCTGTGGTGAGCCCGTAGTGGACTTACCTGGCACAGGAGCGGGGCTGTGGTGAGCCCGTAGTGGACTTACCTGGCACAGGAGCGGGGCTATTGTGAGCCCGTAGTGGACTTACCTGGCACAGGAGCGGGGCTGTGGTGAGCCCGTAGTGGACTTACCTGCCACAGGAGCGGGGCTGTGGTGAGCCCGTAGTGGACTTACCTGGCACAGGAGCGGGGCTGTGGTGAGCCCGTAGTGGACTTACCTGGCACAGGAGCGGGGCTGTGGTGAGCCCATAGTGGACTTACCTGGCACAGGAGCGGGGCTGTGGTGAGCCCGTTGTGGACTTACCTGCCACAGGAGTGGCGCTGTGGTGAGCCCGTTGTGGACTTACTTGGCACAGGAGTGGCGCTGTGGTGAGCCCGTAGTGGACTTACCTGGCACAGGAGCGGGGCTGTGGTGAGCCCGTTGTGGACTTACCTGGCACAGGAGCGGGGCTGTGGTGAGCCCATAGTGGACTTACCTGGCACAGGAGCGGGGCTGTGGTGAGCCCGTAGTGGACTTACCTGGCACAGGAGCGGGGCTATGGTGAGCCCATAGTGGACTTACCTGGCACAGGAGCGGGGCTGTGGTGAGCCCGTAGTGGACTTACCTGGCACAGGAGCGGGGCTGTGGTGAGCCCGTAGTGGACTTACCTGGCACAGGAGCGGGGCTGTGGTGAGCCCGTAGTGGACTTACCTGGCACAGGAGCGGGGCTGTGGTGAGCCCGTAGTGGACTTACCTGGCACAGGAGCGGGGCTGTGGTGAGCCCGTAGTGGACTTACCTGGCACAGGAGCGGGGCTGTGGTGAGCCCGTAGTGGACTTACCTGGCACAGGAGCGGGGCTGTAAGGTCCCTGTAAGTTTGCACTATTCGTACATTATTATGAGAAAGACTGACCGAACATACAGGTCTACTGATTTTGTGATGTACTGGTCAGGTGGAGACAATCTGCACCGTGCACTCACTACTTATTAACGGGACATTGGTTACCTCCATAAAAAATAACACAACTTGTCGCTAAAAAAATGTAAATATAAAATATGGACACATAACATGCATATTTTTTATGCAAAATATAAAATGCATATCTTAGTAGATTTTAAGGGGCATTATTTAATAATATTATTTTTGCACAATATTCAACTTTTTGGAAAACAAGGAAGTTTTGTTGTTGTACTCACCTAGTTGTGCTTGCGGGGGTTGAGCTCTGGCTCTTTGGTCCCGCCTCTCAACCGTAATAATAACGGGGTTGTGTTGTTGTGAACCGGGGTGAAGGCTAATGGTGTGTGTGTTGTGTGTTGCAGGACCATTCAGGACCCGGCCAGCCAGCGACTCACCTGGTACAAGCCTCCACTCTCCGTGTTGGTCATCAAGAAGGTCAGAGACGCCCAGGTCATCCAGCCCTTCATCCAACTGGTCAAGTGGCTCACCATTGTAAGTAAACAAGCTTGTACCTTCATTACCACACTCTCCTTCAATATGTCACATTGGTTTTCCTTCTTGTATACTCGATTGTTATAGATATCAGCATGAATCATTCCATAGCAATGTTAATGATGTATTAACTGTATTTAATGTTAAAAGTGTCTAAGTAGAGTGGGTGGTTGGCATGGTACTTGCAGGAGAAGAGAATGTTGGTGTTTGTGGAAGCATCGGTCCTGGAAGACAGTTTGGTCACAAGTCACTCTGGTTTCCCCTCGCTTAAAGACAAGCTCATGAGCTTCAGGGAAGGACAGGATGATCTCACTGATAAAATTGACTTCATCATCTGCCTGGGTGGCGACGGAACGCTCCTGTACGCCTCCTCACTCTTCCAGGTAAGTCAAGACTGACGTCACCAGCAGTGGGTGTTGCCTCAAGGACCTCTCTCACCCACTCCAGAAACTCGTGTTTTTCTTAACATTTACTTACTGTCTTGGATGATATAAATAAAATATAGTGTTTCCTCTGTATAATGTTGTGGTTTACTCGATTAGTTGGCAACTTTTGTTTTAGTTAACTTTGTTAGTTTAGTTCATTTATTATGCACCCCATGCCCATCTTGTGGGCGGTAGTGGAAAGGGTTACAGAGGCACATAATGGGCTCAGGCACTGAACCCCACAATTCATTTAGCTAAGCAAGTTACAATCTTGATGAGCTAGTTACAAAATTCAATATACGTCGTCACATCATAAATGGGTTCAAGATCAATGTGAGATTATCCCTTTTTAGTGGTGAATAGGTTACAAGATACCTCAGTCAGAAAGGACTGAACTAGCATCAAACTAATGCTGAGGGCAGATTATACTTTAATGACTGACCAGGGATGCATAGAGCAGCTGCAGGAGCCCAAATCCTTGGCACTCCTTATCCACTAGGTCATGGAGCTTCTTGGGGCCTCAGAAGGTCATCAGAGTAGCTCGAACGGACTTCACATTGATATAGAATTTACATTTGATGTGTACGGCCATGAAAGCACTATGAATCCAAGTAATCCAGGCAACATAAAAAGGATCACAATAGTATTATCAATATTGGAAAAGTTAATATTGAGTGCAAGGGTCTGAAGGTGTGAACGTAAAGGCACTTGTACTTAACAGTTAGTTTATTCATAAAACTTAATAATAACGATACATGACAAGAATCAATCTGTTACGTTACGTTAAAGTATAAATTGTGTTGAGAAAATATAAAAATAAAAATGGGGGTAACATGGCAGAAAAATAACAAATATACAATTTGGTCAACAAACAGTGTTGTTTAAAATAGCAGACATGGGTTGACATTTAGGGGTAAAGTAGGTTACAGAGAGACAGTTAACCAGACAATGGTCTGTTTTTTTATTCGCTTTCTGGGTCCTTCCCTGGTCAATAGTAATTGACATACAGTGGTACCTTCATTTTTTAATTTAAGGACCAGTTAGATTGGTGTAGGAAAAGTTGTTCAATGTCAACCAATATTATTTGACTAGTTGTATATGAAAAGTGCTGAAATTGTCCCAAGTTTCAGTACTGCAGCGTAAATAGAAAGGGAGATTTTTTTTTTTTCAACGTTTTTTACACATTTTCAAGTCTACACTTCAGAACACACGTTTCAGATATAATTATTCTGTGACACTTTAATGACACATTAGCATATAATAAAGGATTGCGTGTTTTAGAGTTTCCAAAACATCTTTAGTTTTCCTAAAACAAATGTTCAAAGTTCCCCCCAAAATTATGCAAATATGGCATGTTTATTGCTATTATAAAATCAATAAATGAACTTAGAGAAAAATGAAAACATGCAAATGTAGAGACATGCCCTCCACATATACTGTGTAAGTTTCATGTAAATTGAATAAAAAATTAATCATTTTTGTAAACGTTTGTGTCAATTGAAAAAAAACAGAAATTAATAAAGTCTAAGGTTCTAAAATCTGTGGCTGAGGTTGACATCAACCAATTTTCTCCAAAATTGGCATCCTTACAGATAGGCTTACGTACAGTAAGGTGTGTAAGTTTGATGCAAATCGCCCGAAAAAAATTTTGAAAAAAAAAAAAAAAACTTTCTTAAATTTTTTTTCCAATTAAACTAATTATAATATTTGTTTAATATATGCTATTGTGATAGCAAAGAGTCATAGCTATGATTTCAGTTGACACTTTTGATTCATAATCGATTTTGACCATTTTGGCATAATTTTCACAACTACTTCAATATTTTTTTTCTCCCTTCCTATTTATGCTATGATGCTGAAACTTGGACCAGATGAAACACTTTTCATATAGAACTTGTCAAAAAAGTTTGATTGAAATCAAACGAGTTTTCATTTTTACATTTTTGGAACAAAACGCCCCCTTAATCCGTTCATAGAGATGGTTCGTAAACCGAAAATTTGTGAAGCGAAACGAATTTTCCCACAAGAAAGTGTAAATTTAATTAATCCGTTTTGCACCCCCAAAAATATTAACGTAAAAATACATTTTATGCATAATACTACTTACATTTTGTACTACAGTTTGTACAAGTGTATCTTACCTTTAATGAGGACTCTTGTTGGCATATGGAAGACGGTGAGGAGGGGGGAGGAGGAGAGGTGTTAGTGTTTGGAAGGGGAGTCCCCTTCCATTATAACATCAGGCAGTGATGACTTTTCTGGAGTACTCTCTCTCTCCTACGTTTTGCAGGTATACCATTAGGACCTGGTTGTGGCTCACTGCCTGCTTGTCTTACTAAGAATCTGTCTAAAGACACTTGTTTTTTTCCTCCTACATTTTAACACTTGTCTTGTAGTAAGACATCACATTGTCATTAAAAAGGTCAATGCAACGGCTTGCTACAACTTTATCTGGGCGAGTCTTTTCAGGAAAACTTTGCAGTTCTTCCCATACTTCACATATTTTCTTAGATGTCCCTTCTAGAGAGGAAGGGACATCCTCTACTGCCTCTACTCAACTCTTTTCTTAGGTTGAACTTTACAACTGACTTTCTTGGGACCCATGGGGTGGTATATAATAATTACTTTTATGTTCAGAAACCAAAAAAGCACAAAAACAATTAAAATCTTCACAAAGAATTCAAGTACGATTGTCCCTAGGCAGGAGATACTGGCAAACTGAAGCGGGCCTCATCTGTGCCACCAGAAACCATGCGCTTGGTCGACCCATGTGTTTATCAATAAATTCATCAAGCGAGGCAAAGCTCGTATATCGAGTCAAATTTTATGAAGAAATTGAGCTCATAAACCAAAAAATTCTTAATGAGAGCCATGCGTCAACCAAAGTTCCACTGAACTTTAAATGTAAAGTGCTCATAGGCCATTACTCTCTGCACCTCTCTGAGGGAAACCAGGTTCTGGCTCGTGGTTCCCGGTAGGCATAAGGACTCCTGTGACCGATGACCCCAAACTAATACAGCGCATATCAGTTCACATAGTTTCAGGGAGCCGACAGGGCTCGCCCAGAAAATTACATTTCATTACATTCAATGCTGGGTTTTGAAGGTGAAGTCTCCATGCTAGGATATGGTAGTTGACCTGTTCAGCTGAATAACCTCTTTCTTACTAGCACCGAGTCTAATAAATTCTTTTCACTGGCTTACGCTATAGTAATATAATTTTTTGAGAAAGCAGTCTTCAACTACTAACAGCTTTACCTCTACATTTCTTGTTATATTTTCAGTTATTTTACTAAAACTGAAGTCTTCTAAATTGCAATTTTACTACACTTAGATGCACTAGATATTTCTGCCCACATATTCTTGAATGGGTGCTGAAGGACCACTCTACCCAGGGCATGGCTAACAGCTCACTCTTGTAACAAATAAATGACTAATATTAACACTGCGTGTTGTCTTTCCTTTGCAGCAAAGTGTACCACCAGTTATGGCCTTCCATCTTGGCTCTCTTGGTTTTCTCACACCTTTCAAATTTGACAACTTTCAAGATCAGGTGACACACGTTTTAGAAGGTAGGTATCAATTCATCTACAGTACTGTATTATTCACAAAATCCTGTATGTACATA
This sequence comes from Procambarus virginalis, assembly GCA_020271785.1. NCBI lineage: Eukaryota > Metazoa > Arthropoda > Malacostraca > Decapoda > Cambaridae > Procambarus > Procambarus virginalis. The sequence continues at coordinate 7,764,787 of WNGS01005451.1, read as the reverse complement.
AGGTTAACATTATTGTATTTTAGTGAAGTCATTATGCACAGTATTTCTAGAAGATACAAGTATAACTCAACTAATAAGCTGTAGAGTGTGACTGATGATCTATAATATTGTACTTAATGATGGCTATAATTAAATAAGAGATAGAACTGGAAGTTAAGGTTTGGTTATTATTTAAAGTATATAAAATTCAATACGTATTACTCTAATAGGCAAATTCCAGCTAACACATTATATAGTATTGTTTACTATACAGTTAGTAATAAAGTACTGTATAATAGCAATGATGATGATGATGATACTACATTAGTAATTGTTGTTCAGTTCTGTATTAATAATGATGCAGTACTTATGAAATACAAGTACAATACAGTTCTTCATTATTTAAATTACTGGAACGTCATCTTACATTTAGCAGTATCGATGGTGTGGATGACGCTCATGTCCACTTTTTTCTCTTGAGTCCTAGCCGTGAACAGCGCTCGCGTCCAATACAAAAATATTTGTATAAAATTCATTTTTTATCCGATCAGCTTCAGGATAGTTTCAAAATACGCACCCTTAAAGTGCGCACACTGATATCAAAATGAAAGATGTAACACGAAACGTAATGTCAGAACACTTGAAAGATTATAAATACGTTTTGGTCAAAATTTTAAAATATTTGTTAAAATTCTATTTATTGCGCTATTATTTTGGGACTAGTTATAAAATGCGCACCTTTACATTGTGAACAATTTGATACCAAAATGAAAGATGTAACACAAAACTTTGTCAGAACACTGGAAAGATATAAATAATTTTGTGATGATGAGCGTACAAAATTTAAATATGTTAAAATTCCATTTATTGCTCTATTATTATGGGACTAGTTTTAAAATACGCGCCTTTATATTGCGAACAATTTGATACCAAAATGAAAGACGTAACACGAAAATTGATGTTATCAAACTGAACGAGTGTACGCATTAGGTTGCGGTGTGCCAATTTGTGCTTGTTTACGGGTAACTTTAGGCTTTCCTGCGGGGAATCACGGGGTTTTGTACATTATATGCATATACACCTGCAGGGAATTTATTTGCGAACACAATGATACCAAAACGAACGACGTACCACGAGAATTAAGGTGAGAAAACTGAAACGAGTATACACATTTTAGTGTTGCCACGCGCTTGCCCGCACGCTCGGCTGCACGCCGGGGGGCGTGACCTCTATAAGTTGCTGTTGCGCATGCCCGGCAGGCGATAGTGTTAGTATTGTCCACAATTTCAGTCATCATAACTTCTTCAATGTTTATATATATATATATATATGTCGTACCTAGTAGCCAGAATGCACTTCTCAGCCTACTATGCAAGGCCCTATTTGCCTAATAAACCAAGTTTTCATGAATTGTTTTTCGACTACCTAACCTAACCTGACTTTTTCGGCTACCTAACCTAACCTATAAAGATAGGTTAGGTTAGGTTAGGTAGGGTTGGTTAGGTTCGGTCATATATCTACGTTAATTTTAACTCCAATAAAAAAAATTTACCTCATACATAATGAAATGGGTAGCTTTATCATTTCATAAGAAAAAAATTAGAGAAAATATATTAATTCATGAAAACTTGGCTTATTAGGCAAATGGGGCCTTGCATAGTAGGCTGAGAAGTGCGTTTTGGCTACTAGGTACGACATATATATATATATATATATATATATATATATATATATATATATATATATATATATATATATATATATATACAGTATAGGCTTTATATATATAAAATATATATATATATAAACCAGTATATATATATAAAACCGAAAACTCACACCCCAGAAGTGACTCGAACCCATACTGCCAGGAGCACTCTGCAACTGATGTACAGGACACCTTAACCACTCGACCATCACGATTAGACAAAAGATGATGTAGCCGAGGCTATTTCCCCATCACTCAGCCGGCGCTCTGATGGTAATCTTGGGCATAGTATTTTATCAAATCACCTCATTGTTTGGGGCACACATGAGGAACACAAATGCGAACAAACCTGAATGGCAATGAGGCCATTCGGAATGGAGAAATGTCACAAGTGGAGTACCACAGGGTTCAGTTCTTGCACCAGTGATGTTTATTGTCTACATAAATGATCTACCAGTTGGTATACAGAATTATATGAACATGTTTGCTGATGATGCTAAGATAATAGGAAGGATAAGAAATTTAGATGATTGTCATGCCCTTCAAGAAGACCTGGACAAAATAAGTGTATGGAGCACCACTTGGCAAATGGAATTTAATGTTAATAAATGTAATGTTATGGAATGTGGAATAGGAGAACATAGACCCCACACAACCTATATATTATGTGAGAAATCTTTAAAGAATTCTGATAAAGAAAGAGATCTGGGGGTGGTTCTAGATAGAAAACTATCACCTGAGGACCACATAAAGAATATTGTGCAAGGAGCCTATGCTATGCTTTCTAACTTCAGAATTGCTTTTAAATACATGGATGGCGATATACTAAAGAAATTGTTCATGACTTTTGTTAGGCCAAAGCTAGAATATGCAGCTGTTGTTTGGTGCCCATATCTTAAGCAGCACATCAACAAACTGGAAAAGGTGCAAAGACATGCTACTAAGTGGCTCCCAGAACTGAAGGGCAAGAGCTACGAGGAGAGGTTAGAAGCATTAAATATGCCAAAACTAGAAGACAGAAGAAAAAGAGGTGATATGATCACTACGTACAAAATAGTAACAGGAATTGATAAAATCGACAGGGAAGATTTCCTGAGACCTGGAACTTCAAGAACAAGAGGTCATAGATTTAAACTAGCTAAACACAAATGCCGAAGAAATATAAGAAAATTCACCTTCACAAATAGAGTGGTAGACGGTTGGAACAAGTTAGGGGAGAAGGTGGTGGAGGCCAAGACAGTCAGTAGTTTCAAAGCGTTATATGACAGAGAGTGCTGGGAAGACGGGACACCACGAGCGTAACTCTCATCCTATAACTACACTTAGGTAATTACTTAGGTAATAATTACACACACACACTATATATTTATATAATTATTTATTTATATAATATATATATGTAATTTATTTTATAATGTATGTTGCTAAATATGACTAAAAAGACAAATTTTCTAACACAAATTTTCTCAATATTTCTTATGTTTCTTTTCACTGTCGATAGTAATTGAAAAATCAATTCTCCAAAATTCATTTTTATTTCTAGTCTGACGTGACGCCTGAACGTGTTTCGTAATAACTTATTACATTTTCAAAGACTTTAGTTTACACACACAACTGTAACCTGTAAACACGCAAAATCTTTTTCAAACTTTTTCAAATTCACGCAAAATATTTTTCAAACATCATTTAAAGGCCATGCTGCACTGACTCTCCGATCACGTCTACGTTGTATAATATTACGCAAGGACCAGGAGACAGGAAAGACAGGTCGTCCCCCAACTAACTTATTAGTGCTCAACGAGGTGGTCATAGATCGTGGCCCATCACCATACCTGTCCAATATAGACCTCTACCTTGACGGCAAACGCATCACTTCGGTACAAGGAGATGGTAAGATCATTTGATTATTATTGTAAACATGGCAATGCGTAAATTCTAATTATCATATGGCAAATTTATTTATGGTATATCATTGACCTACTGTATTAGAAAGATGAAATTAAAAACTTAGTTTCAAGTGATTAAGGATTTGTACTTCACTGTGTGATAATTCTATTGTTATAATAATTTGATAGATTTGACCTTAAATGATCTAAAATGCAATCTAAGGCTTAAACTAAAATAGTTTTTTATGTACAGGTCTAATAGTGTCAACTCCCACTGGAAGCACAGCATACGCGTGGCTGCCGGGGCCTCGATGATCCACCCTTCTGTTCCTGCTATCATGCTCACACCTATTTGCCCACATTCTTTATCATTCAGACCAATTGTAGTACCTGCAGGAGTTGAACTTAAGGTATTCAATTTTATTTATACTGTTTGAAACATTCTTGATAATAATATAAATTAAATGGTAAATAAGTTTTAGTTCTCATATTTAATGAAAAAAGAAATTCTCCAGGTAAAATATTAAAAGCCATTAGAATACTATGTGATTAAATTGAGATTAGTATTTTTTTTGTGGGGAATCCCTTTGGCTCCCTGGAGCTATTGGGCTGATGTGTGATATATAAGACCGGGGTATTAGTCTAAGGAGTTTGACCCACCGGGGACCACGAACCAGAACCTGGCCCCCTCAGAGAGGTTGCACGGAGCAATGGCCCTGGAAAATTCCCCCTGTTGTTGGGTTTTTTCTTATCTTCCATCGACCTGGGTTAGGCACCCAGGAAGGTAGGCATAACAAAACAAACCCCACATAGTAAAAAAAAATTACAACTAAAAACCGAAAAGAGAGGTAGAACTCCCTCCTGTCCCAAGGAAACAAGCAAACATCACACTCCACTGCTGTGCTGCTCGTCCGCGCAGCTCTCCACTTTCCGCGCCGGCTACCCAGCACTCCAGTTCGTTAGCTAATGTGGTCTGGGGCGGACGTCTTCTCTGGCCTCGATTTCCAAGGCAGTGTTTTGCTTTTGTGGTGACCTCTGCAGTGTTGTGTATGGTGGCCAGGTGTTCATCAGTACCGGGGCTGCATGCGCTTAGGGGCTTCCTTCCCTAGGCACCCTGTGAGTACTGCCCTTGTGTGTTAGGGTTCCCTTTCCTGGTGCATTCAGGATAACCATTTCCTAAGGGTGTTTTTGCTGCTTGGCATTTACTCCACCTTTGGGGCCAGCTGGGGTTTCAAAGCCCTTGTTTGGCCTTGAGTAGGGAGTGGTATCATGCTGATTGGGGCATAAAGTGTTGTGCAGCCAGCCTACCTACGGGCAGCCAGTTCCTATTTCCTCTGGGGGACATTGTATTTTTGCGAGGTTTTTCTTTTTTGTTTTTCTTGCTTGGTGCGTTGCAGGTTGCAGCTAGTTGTCTCTACTTTGCGTTGAGGAGTTTGTGGGCGGCCGCTTCCCGGATAAGCCCCTCTTTTCCTTATCTTTGGTTATTTAGCTCCAGGGAGCCAAAGTGACTCCCCACAGAAAACCAGCATTGAATGTAATGAAATGTCATTTTCTGGGTGAGCCCCAGAGGCTCCTTGGCAATCCTCCCTCCCTCTGATTGGTGGTTTTTCGAGTCGTTTCATGCTTAGCTTACGAACTGGAGTGCTGGTTAGCCGGTGCGGGGAAGTTTAACCGGTTAGCAACATCCTGCCCGGGCTTCCCGTAGTTGTTACCCCTACAGACCCTGGAAACCCCTGCCGGGGCTCGGTGAACCATTGAATGTATCTTCCGGGTTCCAACCCGTCTTGTACGGGATCGTTGGTTGCTGTGCCCTTGTCTTCGGGTGACAGTCGCCACTTTTACCTTCGTCATGTTGCCTGTTGGGTCACTGACACCTTGACCCAGAGTTGTGCGAGAGAGATTCTCTGCTTGTTCTCCAGTACTCACCTGATGTTATTACTGTTCAGAGTACAGGCGGCATTCGTGTTGCTAGGTAGGTTAGGTTGCTGCAACACGCTAGGTTGGTTTCCCATTCAGATGCCCCGGGGCCGCCCCGTTTTGGTTAGGTGCTGTTCGCCCCTTTCCGTCCCTGTTCCCGGTTCCGGACCGTCTGCGGGTTTCGAGGTCGGGGGCGGGGATTTAGTTCGGGCCGAGACTCGAGCGGTTTTCGGGGGATGCCGCGTTCGGGTTGGGGACGGAGGTTTTTGAGCCTGTTCCTCCTGCCAAGGCTTCTGGGTCTTACCAGCGGCCCTTTCTTGCTGCTTTTCCCATGGACTCTTCCTTTTCTTAAGGGCGGAGGGCTTGGAGGACAGCTCTGCCCGGGGGCCTCTCTTGCGGGTTCCCGGGGCTGTGGAGGATGCCTGCTAGCAGTTCTGGGGCAGTTTGCCCCACCTGGGTTTTCTGCTTCTGGGCAGAGTTTTTCACCTATCCAATCTGCTTGCTTCCCACTTTTGCTGGCGTGTTTTCGTATCTTTTGCGTCGGTCACAGCCCTCTGTTCTGGTGGCCATTTTCTTCTGCCGGTTTCCCGGCGTGGCCACCAGGGCGGCGTTGCGGTTTGCTTACATGCGTCTGGGTGTGCGAGCGAGCGTCTTGGGTGAGTTTTTCACCTTTTTTCAGGGGTTTTATTCTCCTGTTGTCGTTTCTTTGCTTTTCTGGTGTTTTCTGCCTGTTTCCTGTAACTCTGGGAACGTTTGAGTGTTGATTTTACACCGGGTTTTCCGTTTTGTCTGTTTTGGTTCTGGGTCCGCCTTCGGCTGTTCATGAGGGGGTCCCAGGTTGCTCGGCGGTTGCTCGAGCAGTTGTGCAGGAGTCTGAACTTCGACATGCTGGTCTGCCTGTGGGGTCGGGTTTGGCTTCGGCGTCTGTTTGGTTCCTTCGGAGACTCCCCTTCCGTCTCTCTTGCAATCGTTGGGTTCGTTCCTCCGGGTATCTTGTGTTGGTGCTGCGTCACCAGCTTCCTCTTTGGGGTTTTCGGGGTTCCGTGCCTTGGCACCTCCCCGAGCCTTCGCTCGATGTGTTCATGGGCGGGTCATCTCTCGGCTGGGGCTTTGTGACCAGTGCTCACCAGATCGGCCGGGCATGGTAGGGTCTGTCCGTCCGTCGGGCTAACAGCACAGGTCCGGAGTTCGTGGCTGTCTGGTTTGCGCTTCGGAGGATTTGGGTCACTCGGTGCTCTACCATTCAGCTCCATTCGGACTGTTCTCTGGCGGTTCTTTGCCGGAATCACAGGGTTTCTCTTAGGTGTTTGACCTTTGGGGTTGGTCCCTTAGAGTGGCTCGTTTGCTGGATTCTCGGGGATTGGCTAACCATGAGGTTCATTTCCGGAGTGTGTCCTACGTCCTGGTGGACAGCTGTCTTGGTTCATTCCTCTGTTTGCGGATTGGCCAGTCATCGCCGACTCGTTTCATTGGCTCTGCTGGACGTATGGACTCCTGGCCATGGACGTCTTCGAGTTGGCGTGGTCTAGGCGTTGCCCATTCTATGTGGCGCCCTTACCCAGGCGTTCATGGTGGATGCCTTTCTGCAGGATTGGTCGAGGTAAGGGTTCCTGTTCCTCTTCTCCCGGTCCAGCTGTTGCTTTGGGTTCTGGCTTTGTTGGAGCCCATTCCCACAAGAGTAGTCCTTATGGTCCCTTGGTGGCCGGCCCAGCTTTATTTTCAGACGCTGCTTGATAGGTGTCCGAACCCAGGGCATTTTCCCGTGGCTCTGCCTCTTTCGGCAGGTCAGACTGGTTCGGCCTTCTCCTCGGCTCTTCGTGTCTGATATTTTGACGCGGGTATCACCATCTCTGTGGTGATCAGGTGGCTTTGTAGAGGGTGTCTCACTTGCGAGCTTCGTCTCGGCGACAGTATGACGTTCCTTGTGTTTCTATGCACTTTTTCTTGTTCTTTGTAGGTTGTCTTCTCTTTCGCATCGGGTTGTCTTGTCCTTTCTTGGGTTTTCAGGACTACAGTTTTTTTGTTTCTTACTGTCGCCTTGTTTTGTGTGGTTCTGTCGGAGCCGCTCCGGCTTGCGTTCGGGGTGGACGTCACATCAGCCCCGTTTCGTACGCTTTCTCATGTTTTGTTTCACCTCTGGCCTGCTCATGCATCATCTGAGCCGTCCTGGTCCTTGATCAGGGTGCCTTCTTATCCTCTCCTCAGTTTGTGGTAGCCCCTTCGGTTCAGGTTTCTGCTCTTTGGTACTGGTGGTAGGTTTGTACGTTTGCAGCCTTTCTCCGTCCTTCTTGCGACGGTCGAGACGGCTGCTTTCCGGAGGGGTTCTTGGGTTATTGATGCTTGATTGGTTTGGCGGGGGGTGCATCCTGTGTTGTCCGGTTGCACTTTATTGCCATTACCTGCGTACCGTGTCTGGGGATGCGCTTTGGGTTGATCCGGTTCCCCTCGTTCCCTGTTTCAGGGCTCGGGTCTCCCAGGTCGTCCGCAGAGTTTTTAAGTCTTCCAGCCTGCGGTCTGTCCTTGCACCCATGCTGTTCGGACGTTTGCAGCTTTTGCTGCTGTGTTGGTGACGTCTAGAGCTCATTTCGGGCGCAGGGATTTGAGGGTCGCGCAGGTTCTTGGCTGCCCATTCTTTATGCGCGTCTGCTCCTGTGCGTTCTTGTTGCCTTGGGTTGCAGGTTGCAGCCTGTTGTCTCGGCTTCGCGTTGCGGAGTTTGTGGCGGCCGCCTCCCAGGTTAGCCCTTTCTTTTCCTTCTCTTTGGGTATGAAGCTCCAGGGAGCCGTAGGGGCTCCCCACAGAAAACCAGCGTTGAATGTAATGAAACGCCATTTTCTGGGTGAGCCCCGGAGGCTCCCTGGCAACTCTCCCTCCCACCAGTCAGCGGTTGAAGCTTAGCTTCCGAAATGATGCTAGGCAGCCGGCGTGGTAGGTCCGGGGCTCCCCCCTCCCCCTCTCAGGGCGGGGAGGGCTGCGCAGACGATCGGCGCGGCAATAAAGTGTGATGTTTGCTTGTTTCCTTGGGATTGTAGGGAGTTTCTACCTCTGTTCGTTTTTTTTTTGTTCTTTACCATGTGGGGTTTGTTTTGTTATGCCTACCTTTCTGGGTGCTAACCCCGGTCGATGGCAGATAAGGATAACCCCAACCACAATGGGGTTTTCCAGGGCCATTGGTCCCTGAAACCTCTCTGAAGGAGCCAGGTTCTGGCGCTGGTCCCTGGTGGGTCTGAACTCCTTAGCTAATGTCCCGGTCTAATATAACATACATTAACCTGATAAGCTCCAGGGAGCCTCCGGGGCTCACCCAGAAAATGGCGTTTCATTACATTCAACGCTGGTTTTTTAATTTGAGAAAATTCAGATTTTTTAATTTTAGAAAATTCAGATACTTTTTAAAAATGTGATAGATTTACGATTTCAATTATTTGATTGTAAGACCTAAATATTAATAAATGTACAGTACAATAAACAATGGTGGATCAAGAGGAACAATATTGTATAAAGACTTCAATATAAATATTGTTATTAAATTAAATTAATTGTAGTTAATGTTGACTCCTGCATAGGGATACTGTACCACTGTATTGTATGTGAACAGGGTAAGTATTTAAGTGCTCTCTTGATCCACCAGACTGAGTGAAATTGTGAGAGTCTTGTTTTACAGTGTCTTTATTGTGCAGGCTTAGTAAAGACTGGAAAATGCCATCTCCTTTCTCCTGAGATTAAAACCTTATTGAACTTAATGTATGTGAACATAGCATTCTATTTACTTTTGTATTATTTTACAGTAAACCACAATTAATTGAATATTAGGTAATTCAAGTACTGTACAGTACTTTACAAACAGTACAAACTGTACAAACAATGTACAGTATTGATTTCAATAAAAGATAGTACAGTACTGTACTTATATCTGTTTGACAAACAATACATTAGGTTCTAGAGCCTGTTTGAGATGAAAGTGAATCATCAAGGAGGTTAGAAGTAATTATCTTTACTTTTGACTGCATTATTATCTTTAGATACTGTATACCAAATTCTGATGGAATATGATACTTAAATATGTGGTTAATGTAACCTGAAATACAAGATGTTATCAATAAGTTCCAAGGTTGGCTTTATACAAACATTAAGGGTTGCTAAATTAAAACATCTCAATCCACATTACTTCATCTTTTTCTAGTGTTAGGTCCCAGGTGGGAGAGTGGTCATTGCTGTGGTATTTAGCACATGTCACGAAGGCCTGGTGCAGTACAGCTTTGCTACATAAGCTCAAACAGTCTACCATTATCTTGTACACAACTCTTACAATTCCTTAGAGATGCAATATTTTGAACTTCTATTACAAAACTCTTGTGCCCCCAGGAACATATCAAATGTGCTATGACTCACAGGAATAGTTGCTCTAAATAATTACTAATCTTACAGATTAAACTACATGGATAGGTTACTGTGGATTTACTCCTAAATATAATACTTTTCTAAAATTGATTCTTACACTTACATTCCTCTTGGTGCCAACAGTCTTTACTAATGAGAAAATCAGCTGGAGCAGTGCAGGGATTTGAACCAGCATTGTAGTGAAATAGAACGTTGAACCAGAGCCAGAGCTACTGGCTCTGTTTAACTTTTGCCTCCTGGCCTTGATCCTGTTCAGTTTATGAGCAGCTTTTATCTCTGCCCTATTTATATTATTTTGTCTTCCTAGAACTCACAGACAGACATGGTATTGTATTTTTGACTTGTCCTATTCTGCCGTGCTGTCTGTCATATGTCTTCTACCCTCTAGCTTGCTAATATTCTTTCCCTCTTTCTTGGCTCTTGTTACATTGATCACCTTTATTAAAATAAAGGAAGGATCACTTTTATTGTTCAGGATTTTATTGAAAGTGCAGTTGCAGCTCATATGCAAAGTACCCAGTCAGAATGTTGACTGTTAATGTACACCTCGAGTATGGTCTCAATTTCCTTGATCAGAAGGCTACTCTGAGGCTTCTTTATCTTCTTATTCCTACTAATGTCTGTCTTGATGAATTTCATTCAACTATTGATTTTAACAAATTTTTAATAGTAACATTACTTAAAAAAAATTGGTAATGCGGTGTACTCGCCTAAATCTTCTGTGGTTGCCAATCTCTATTGTAATACTTTCAAAATGTTGTGCTTCCCACTGTTGCTGTATGTACTTCTCTTTGGCATCATCATGTATTGATAGTGTCTTTGCTATGCTATCCAACCCTTTGTTTTGTATAACAGTTTGCTCCTATCAAGTTCTAAGCTAATGGAAATCTGTCTACTTTGTTCCCACTGTGCACACTGACATGTTTATTTATTCATTTTCTTACCATCCTCTTTACACTATATATTGACAAGTTTTCTTGTTTCTCTTCCATGACTTGTGCACCTGTGGGCCTTCACTTTCTTACCATAAATTTATATTTTCTAAGCTATCTTATTACGTTGCTTCCAAAGACAGGATCCTACCCGTTTGTGATTATTAATTGATAGCCAAGGCCTGCCATCATTATGCACTCTATAGAAACACAAACTTTTTCTCTCTATGCTGGACCATACTGGTGCAAGGGAGACACCTTATGAACCTAGCTCTAGTATGACCAGCAGAAAAATTTTGAAAAGTTTAGTATGACCTGGTTAGAATCTGTGCCAGATTCTAACCAGGGGTGAGTAAAAACTTGCATGAGGGAACAACTAAGTGTACTGCTTAGAAAAAGTTCTTTATGTACATTCAAGGCTTGATTACTGCAAGGAGCATCTCTGCATCTAAGCCTCTATCTTGTCTTGGCTATCCCCTTAACTTCATTAACTGTGCTTACTCTTATGCTAAGAGGAATTACAGTACTTCCATCTCAAACATTTTTCTTGGGGGAAAAACAAACAAACTTGTGCTTTAACAGACTTTTCATAACACACTTTGCCCTCTGGACATTAACTTGCTTTTTGTTTAAATATCACTTTACAACAGTGTAAAGTGTGGCACATACATTTCTTACTTGGCACGAACACTACTTTCTTCACTCACTCTATCAATAAGTATGTTTCAATCATGGAACCTTTTGATTATATCTCATGTGTATTCATTGTTACCTCCCATCCAGATGAAGCTTCCAGACAGTTATATAACAAATGTTGTGATAGTTTTAGTCTCAAATGATAAGAGTGGCATTATGTTTGATGAAATATGAAAGAATATTTTAATTTGTATTTATGAACGTAAATAAAAAATCTTGATACTTGAAGTAAAATTCTAGAAGATATCAAACTGAAATTGACAATGGCATGAAACAACAAAACCATTTTTAAGAATAATAAAGGACGAAAACTGGGGTTTAAGATGTACATTGTACCACCACCACCACTACTACAGGTGAAGGTTGTACATTACAACTTGAGAATCATGCAGTTCCACTTGGGTCTGTGAAAGGATCATTGCGACTTGTGGCATAAGTTGGTGTTTTCACAAATGCAGCTAGGATCAGTCACATCTTGAGTTGTAATGCTAATGCTGTTGAACCTTGTGAAGAAGTGGTAGTGTGTGAGTCTCGAATATCTTGGACCCCAGAGCAAGTCTCACATTAATCCAAAAGATATAATTACTTGCCCTTGTAAAGATATAATAACTTATATTTCATGGCTTAGATTGCAGTATCTAGAGACAGCAGAAATACAGCATGGGTATCCTTTGATGGAAGGAAAAGGCAAGAGCTTTTTCACGGGGATAGGTAAGAGATTAATTTGTGTAAAGAAGCCATTTATGCTGTTGAAGTCTTCTGTTTGCTGTCTGTGTCTTTGTACCTCTGCAGTAGGTACTTGACTTCCAACTGAAGACCAACTGACACTGACAGCTATGACACTAAATATTATTTAAAGGCATTGGAATGTTGAAATGTATTAGATAGCATGATACTGTACTAATTTTCTTTGATGTGGTGAAGGTGGTATTTGAAGGACATTACAAATATCTTACATGTAATTTGTGTGAGTACAGTAGAATCTTAATCTGACAGTGTTTAGGATCGACAATTTTGTAGTATATACATTAATATTTTCTTGACATTTATGCACACTATAGAATAGTATACTCTATTTCCTCCATAATACAATAGCATGTGATTATACTCTTGTATTGAAGCAAGTTGTTGTGGCAAGCAAGTGTGAAAGTGAAGTTGATTCTACTTGTGGTTGACTTATGTTGTAACTAAAGTAACAACATCTACCACAGGAGAAACATCAGCATATTGAACAATTTAATGGAGGAGCAAATAACAGAAAGTCACTTATTGTTTGATCAGTGAATTAAAATTGAGTTGTATACAAAGAAAATAGGAAAATTCAACTTTCAACAATATGCTATAAAGTTAGAGAATTGAAGAGCATACAGTTTGTTATTGCAGTGGAGGTAATGACATTTAAAATACCCTGTACTGTACTGTTATCACAAGTTGGTCAGTTGGCAAATGTTAATATTTATTAGTGAAGTTGGCCAGTTGGCAAATGTTAATACAGTATTTATTAGTGAAGCTGGCCTAGAGAGGGCTGGCTAGTTAGCCAAGTGGGAAGATATAATTTCCTTATATGCTCTTAATAAGCCAATCAACAATATAAAGAGCACATACTGTACTGAGTTCCTCTTCCAAAGTCACTGCTACTGCTGTTGTACATGGTTGCCCTCCACCTTGTACGTGGGTACCGACTGGTAACAACCCAACCACACGAGGAACTGTGGCCAGCTTCTCCTTACCAAATACTAAATCTGGAGTCCAGAGAAACCAATTACTGTATCAACACATTTTCAAAAATGAGGCAGTCCAAGATTAAAAGAAAAACTGATACTGTACATTTAAGAGTAACTATAAATTACTAAATACACAAAGCTAAGATAAAAAATACTTTAAATACTAAGGTATCACTACTCCTCTTAGTTCCAAGACAGTTTGTGGACTTATGAGGCCAAAACTGAAGATGGGGCGAGATTTAGGGACTATATTAAATATATTATTGGTTATGATACTGCAGTATTATATTTTACCCAGACACACCTATATTGGGGTTGGCTCTGTATAGAATCTTTCATAGACATTTCCTCTGCGAACTCCCTTTGTGGTGTTAATCTAGTGTACAATCTTCTCTAGGCTTCTGTGTGGACTCTTCAGGTATTTGTGGTGGTGGTGCTTAAAACCTTCACGCATTCCTATGGATACTTCCCCTGTGGTACTGAGCTTGTACAGAATCATCTCCAAGCATTTAAAACACCTTTTGAAGAAGGACTTGATGCACTTTAAAGATAATATTTACATCCAAGTTTGCCACCATTGAAGTGAAGTATTCATAACAATCCGAGAATACAAAAAAGTAATCCCCCCCAAAATTACATGTTCAAACAAAATTTCTTGAAACATTAGTATGGAGGTTGAGTGATTGTAGAAAGTAAATAATAAAAAAAAAAAAAATTCAAATGGTAAAAGGTAGCCTATATCTTGGGCGTCTCTTCCATGTATAGTTCAGGCCAGCTGGTTAATTCTTACATTACACTATTTACATACAGTATATTCTTTTATCATAATATACCTATAATCGAAGTATATTTTTATTTCTTATTTGCCATTTAATATTACATGTATAAACAAGTGCAAATCCTGTGACCATTTAACAGCTCGACACAATCTGTTCTTTCCCACACCTTTTATGTACTCCAGCTGTCATATTTATGGCTTAACTATGCATGTATTCCCACTCATTAAAGTCCTACACCACTTCACTGTTCAAACTTTTAAGTAACCATAGCCTTTATAATACTATTTTTACCATACTGAGCTGTTTAATATTTTATTAGCTACACTAAATATAAATTTCTAGATCTTTACAATTGGCTGAAAGATATATATAGTATCCACTCCGTTGCCTTTGGATATATGACTTGCTGCCTATGCATGTGCGGACTGCGATAGACAATTTTTCTTATACTCCAATGTGACTTACTGGATAGCCATTTAAAAGAAGAAACTAAGAAATGTTATTGGAAAAAAGAAGAGCTCACACTCCAACTGTGAACGTATTAGTTCATGGATTTAAGTTCATGGATTCTTGGATTGAAACATTGGGATTTAAGAGAAATATCAAGCTTTCTGAATTTGCCTCCCATCCAGTGAGCATCAAAGTCTCTAAGTATCCCTCTTATCAGGTAAGAAATGGGTTTGAAAGGTCTGCATCAGGAAACATGGATTATTCCTTCATTCTGAATGCCACTGCCATTCAATATGTTTACAGATAAAGTTGAACTGCGATGCTCGGAATACGTGTTGGGTATCGTTTGATGGACGCCACCAGCAGGAGCTGTTGGTTGGAGATAGGTGTGTCTGTTGGGTCACCTAAGTTCTTGTCTTTGATGAGTCTATGCGCTATCTATTACTGGGTTTTGAAAAAGCTTTTACATTTTCCTCTTGGTACCATCAAGATTGCTATGTAACTTTCTACATTTTCATTAATTGCTAAGACGTGGTTGGTTTTGCAAATCATTGTATTCTACTATAATACAATATTTACTGCTTTTATTATAAAAGTGGTACAAGTAATATGTAACTGTTGAATTTTTGTCATATTCAATACAGTTCTTGCAAAAATTTGTCATGAAATATTAAATTCTCTCACATTAATATGTACATCTTGGCAGGAATTAATTGTTGAACCAATCCTGTCTTAACAAGTATTGGTGTAGCTTGGGAGAAAACATTGAAGGGTTTTGGTGTCCCTCTTTTCTATATTCTTCCTTTTCTCAATTCATTATTATAATACAGTAGCTACATTTCTTAACAAGTACAGTACTGTAATGGTTATTAGAAATCTATGTAGAAAATACCTTGTGTTTTGGTTCTGGGGATCTTGGTTCTACCGGCAACATCTGAAGTGAGGGAAGGCTTGCCATAGCTATTAAAAATGGCATTTGTCTATAAAAGAAATTAAAGTTGTACTTAACATTAGCTTTCATTGTGTATCCGTGTTGGACGTCCTTTTTTCTTATTGTTAATGAGTCATGTTGGTTAACACGTTGGAGCTTCCCTGAGATAAGTGTAGCCTGGTGGTGGTGGTGGTGGTGGTGAAGTGTTTGTATAGTCTGACACTTGGTGTTCATTCTTATGGGCTTGTTCTTCCCATGCGCAATATGAAATCATTTTTTTAAAAGACGTTTTAGTATAGTTGAACCATTAGTGTTTTGTTTACTTCACTGTTTAAGTTAGTTAAATTGTCTCAGATATTTTAGATTTTAATGTAAAATACTGTAAATTGCTTAATTTGCAGTAATGTATTCTTGTAATTAAAGAATACTGTAAATTAAGGCTATTTAAATCTTTCTTGAGTGATCTTGTGCATGCTGGCAAAATAATGACAGTAAACAAATCTTGCATTTCTTAGGCCAGAAGCATTATAAAGTGATAACTGATGCTTGTAAATATCATATTGTATGTATTATAAATTTGAATTATCCTTTTATTGATAAGGAATTGTTGCTACAAGTTACCACAGTTAGTCAATTCTACTCGATGACCTGATTTAAATGATGTTCGTAAAACATCATTAACGTAAAACGTACAATGCCCTCAGCAATTCATCAATACTGTAAATTTCTAAGGAGAGCCCCCTTCGACTCCCCAGAGCTATACTGGGCTGATATGTATATATTAGATTGTAGCAACAGTCAATCGATGGAGTTCTACGCCTACCGGGGCCCATGCGCCAGAACTAGGCCCCCCCCCCTCAGAGAGGCATTGAGGAGCAATGGCCTATAGGCACCCCCATGTGGTTGAAAGCAGTCTATGTCTGCCATCTACCAGGTCAGGCTCCCAGAAAGGTAGGAATCCCAAAACTACAGCTGGTTAAAAATTGCAAACCGAAAGCTGAACGAGCAGACAGAACTCCTCAATCAGAAAACAAGCATGATGTCACCACAGCTACCACGCCGCTGTCCGTGCAGCTTCCTCCTCCCAGGAAGGAAGATGTGGGAGCCCCAGACTTCCTGCGCCCACTACCCAATCCCAGTTCTGAGGCTGTTGTGTTCGGTGGTGGTCGATCGACTCTGGCTAGAATCCTTGAGCAGTGCTGTGCTGTGGTGTGGTGGTGTGCGAGCCAGGAGTAATTCCAGAAGTACTGGTGTTGCATAGGCCTAGGGTTGCCTTCCCTAGGTTCCCTGTAAGTACTACCCTTGCAGTTTAGGGATATCTTCCATAATCTGTTCGGGAACTATCTCCGCAGGGTTCTTTTGCTGCTCGGTGATTGCCCGCCCTTGAGGTCAGCTGAGGTTGTTTCTGCCTCTGTTTGACCCATGGTTAGAAGGTAGTATCGTTGCTGGCTGGGGCGTAAGGTACTGTACAATTGTCTGATATATGTTGACCAAACTACACACTAGAAAGTGAAGGGACGACGATGTTTTGGTCCGTCCTGGACCATTCTCAAGTCGATTGTGATGAGGGTAGGAGGCGAAAGCAATAAATAGGCAAGAGAGAGGTGAGAAGAAAATGTTAGAGGTAGAAAAAGCAAGGCAAAAGATATGAAAGGTAAGGTGTAATAAAGGGGATAGTAATAGAAATAAGAAAGGGATCGTAAGAGAAAACAAAGGAAAGAAAAAGAAAGAATATATGTCTGGTATATGCATAGTGGCCGGTTCTGTTCCTTTGGAGATGTTGTGCTTTTGCTGGGTTTTTCTTTTCTTTTTGTTTTGTTAACCTGGTGTGGGTCTGCCTTGTGTGGCTATAGGTTCACTTGTATTTTTGGTGGCCTTCCTCTATGCTCCCGTGATGGTATACGTCGCAGGGGTTCAGCTTTTAGTTTGATTGCTTGGTAGCTCTTGGATAACCAGCAGTATCTTGCCTGGGCTTCCCTTAGCAGTCAGCCTAAGGGTCCCTGGAAACCCCCATTGGGGTCATTGGTCCGATGGAGGAGTCCTCCGAGTCCCACCTTACTTCGTGCAAGTTTGAAGCTTGCTCTGTTCCCTTTGTCTCGGAGTGGCATTGTAACAAACTAGGTTTGTTGTAGGGAATTATTCAATATAGATTCTCATAGACATGGGGACCACGTAGTTTTGAAAGTTTGTAGTCAGACGGTACTTGACCTGACTTGGGAGCATGGGTCATTTCTCCTGGGATTAGCGGTTAAGATTACAAAATGGCCGGCGCCTTTGTCTTAAAGCAACATATAATGAATTATTTAACAGAATTCAGTAATTTAGAGAAATTCAAGTCTTCATTCAAATTGTATTCAATAATATACCTGTTCAGGTATCAAAGAGTATTCTCAATTGTTGGAATAATGAGTAAGTCACCTTCAGTGATGTCACTAGCATCCGTCTCTGATGCGGATGAATCTTGATGACCCTGGGTCAAGGGTCACCAAAGCCTTCCATATTTAGTAATTCTCAAAGTTCAAATAGCCATATTGTAATTGGAAATAGCCTTTCCCTAAGATGTCTGTACGATTACCATCAGTTTATAAAAGTTCAACCATCTGGGTTGTTCAGTACAACAAGAGATTAGTTGTTCAATTTAAACCCTGCTTAGTAAACTAGAAACCTAGCGGATTGATGCCCCTTGAGCCTCAGTGGTGAGGAGAGCTATGTAGAGTAAGTGTGGTCTCGGTCAGCAATTGGAGAGGTCGTTCCACCCTCACTTCTCCTGAAATCAGCAGTCCATCAGTTGGTTTCAGAGACAAGGTATAGTTGCTACGTTTTTGTATAGGGAATAATTCACTTTTGCCTCGATAGGGAGTGTTAAGGTATAGGGAGTGATATTTATTAGTTGTTGTGTAGATCTTACAAAAATATATGATTAACTTGTTCCCTGTATTTTATTATTTCCATGAATGTTTTTGCATGTCCTTGTCATGTGGTCTCCATGATTCTGAGTTTATTTGGGCCGCAAGCCTAGCAAAGTTTCAGAGATCATATATCCCCTTATTTTCAGTATTCCCTCACTTAACGTAGATTCATCCCTCCTTTTCCAAGTAATTTGGGGATTAAGCCCCAAGGTTTTAATGATTGATTAGTTGGTCCAGACCCCGATTAATTGACATTTTTGGTTTAATGATCTGGTGGTGACGGCGTAAAACAATCCCTTGAGTTTGCTAGAAAACCTAGTACGACGTCACGTGGCTGTAGAATCTTAACAGATCAAGCGGTTAAGACCACGTGGCGTGGGACTCGGCTATAGTTAGCTCTGGGGTCCTTTGGAATTCGGTTTAAGTTCCAGTAAGCCTATGCATGGGCAGGGTAAAGGACAAAGTAGAGGTAATACCCGTCCTGTGTTGCAACATTAACCATCTTTGCCTCTGCCGTGCTGCCTGTTTGGTCAATGACACCTGTGACTGGAGTCTTGGGAGTAGTGTTCCTTGCATGTACTACAGTTCACCCAGTCTACTGTTACTGATATTTGGGTGCAGGCAGTTTCTGATTTGCATGTGAGGTTTAGGTTGCTGCAACACGCTTAGTTGGTTGCCTTTCCGGATGCCCCACAGTTATTAGGGATTGGGTTATAGGGACCTGGACTTGGGGTGTTAGTCGCATTGACTTTGGTTTCGTCCACACCCCATTGTCCTTTTCCCTGCTGTAGTTCATCGTGCTCCAACTCCCCCCCCTCCTTCCTTCCCCTGCTCCCGGCTCCCAAATGTCTCAGGGTTTCGGAGTCGAGGCAGGGTTTTCTTGGTGGTGAAACTTAGGCAGCCTCGGGGCCTGCCCCTTCCGGATCGGCTATGGAGGCATTTGAGCCTGTTCTTCCTGCTGGAGCTTTCGGGTTGTGCCAGCGGACACCCTTCATCCCTTCTTTTCTGGTAGACTCTGCCTTTTCTCCAGAGGCAGAGGGTTTGGAGGACAGCTTGGCCCCGGGTCCTGACGTGAAGGATTCTGGGGCTGGGGAGGAGTTGACTTGGGGGCGGGGAGGCCTTAGGCCCCGTTTGACCCCGCTTGGGTGTTGCTACCCTCGGCTTGGGTTTGTTGTTACAGGGGGAGGGGTTTTCGTACCCCCCTCCCTGTACGAGTTTGATATGAGTTCGGCTCCTTCCCGGGTTCAGTTCCGGGTTCCCTTGGGTTCTTTGGTTCCCTCCTTCTGGAGGTTTTTGGCTTCCTGCATTTTGCTTAGGGAGGCGTGGGAGGCCCTTGCGGCTTACCTCCTGCAAGACCTGTATTACGCCTCGATAATGTATCCTTCTTCTTTGGAGTTTGACTTCTCTTTCTTTACTGGGTGCATTACGAGGTGCTAGAGTCTTCCTGGCTGGCAGACTGCCATTTCTTTTTATTGGAGACATGGCATGCATTCTGTCGGACCCGCACGCTTGAATAGTGGGAGTTGACTACTGTCGTTCAAGTTTACCTGGGGGCAAGTTTGAGCACCTCATTGCGTGCTTCTTCACTCCTGTGCTTCCTCGTGATATCAGTCAGGTGCGGCTTTACATGCAGGTCCCTTCGCTTCCCTTTCAGCATCAATGGTTGCTGAGGATTTGCATGCCCGTGTACATTTGGCCTCAGACTTGCGCTTCTTTTCCCTGCTGGAGTTATCTTTGGACTGGCTCGAGGAGGAAATGTGAAGAGCTGGCTTTGGACCTGCGTCCTGTACGCTTGCTTCGGCAGCTCAAGCAATGACCGTCTTGTTAAAGTTGTTTCCACCGATTCTGAAGGAAGCAGCGTGTCTGTTCTTTGCTTTTCGCCTCGCGTGCCGACAGACAGTGCTCGTCCATTCTTTGGAATCCGCTTGGGCCCTGGCTCTTAGTTTCGTAATTTTTTGTCCGTTGCTATCTGCAGAGTCTGCGTTGGTGCATTTTCTGCAGGCGGCTTCGTCTAGTTGCCGGCCTATGTCGAACTTGGTGGTTCTCCGGGGGTGGGGGGCATGGTTGTCTTGCCAAGAAGTGTTGTACCAAGGTGTGGGATTCTTTCAGTTGATGTAAGCCAGTAGTACCAGATTCGGGGCAGGACTATCATGTGGAGCCATCGGCACCTGGTCAGCGCAGTGATTGCTCTGAGCGTCGGTCGGGCTCTTGTAAGGATCTTCTGCCCTTTAGCGGTTCACCTCGTTGATATGGCGATGAGGGAGGGGGGGGGGAGCTCACGCTATTTGCTCTTGCCTGGTCCCATGATTCGTGAGCATTTTGGGTCGTTTCCTCCGGCCTGCATTGGCATCCTCTTTCAGGGGGGGGGGAATAGTGCTGGCAGGGCAGGCCTTTTACCCTGCGCTTTGTCAAATCATCCGTAAGTGGGTTTGCTTGGGCGTGGTCAAAACAACGGCGTGTCTCAGGTGGGTTTCCCGCCTGTTTCCGGTTCCAAAACGGGACTGTGCAGACCTGCGCTTCATTCTGGACTTGTCCCATCTGAACCCCTGGGTCTTTTGCCCCTCCTTTTGGATGACCACTCTGTCTCTGGTCCGACTTCTTTTGGAGCCTGGCACTTGGATGGTGCCCCTGGACCTTAGGGATGAGTATTGACACATCCCAATTCATCCAGGGTTCAGGGACTGGCTCGGTTTTGTCATAGGGTGACAGGCATGCCAATTTTGTAGCTTTCCATTCGGCTTGAATCTGGCACCTCGCGTGTTCACACACACCTTATCCAGATTGTGGTGACCCATTTGCACCTGTTAGGAGTTTGGGTTCTGGCTTACCTCAACGACTGGCTGGTCTGGACTTCCAGCCAGTTTGCATGTCTGCTCGCCATGTATTTGGTTCTTTCCCAGCTCGCCGAGTTCGGGTTCTTGGTGAACTGCAAGAAGTCCCATTTGGTTCCCTCTCAGGTTTGAACTTAGCTGGGTCTTGTGTGGGACTCTTGGACCGCTTCCTTGTTTCTCCTTCCAGCACCGTTGCTGCAGCTGTAGTCGCGCCTTTGGCTGTTTTTGTAGGACACCCAGGTCACTTGTTGGTTGTTCGAGCAGCTGTGTGTTTGAACTTCGCCGTGCTGGTCTACCCGTCGGGTTGGATCTGGCTTCGGCAGCTGTTCTGGTTCCTTCAGGAACATCCCTTCCGACACACTTGCGATCACTGGGTTTGGACCCTGGGGGCCTTACACCGGCTCCTGCGTCACCAGCTTCCTCTTCAGGTTTTTCGGGGTTCAATACTGTGGCACCTACCCAAGCTCTCACTCGATGTGTTCACAGATGTGTCGTCTCTCAGTTGGGCTTTGTAACCAATGCTCACCAGGCTGGGAAGGATCAGTGGGGTCCGTCTTTCTGTCGGGCTCACAGCACGGTGCTGGAGTTAGCAGCGGTGTGGTTTTTGCTTCGGAGGGTTTGTGTCGCTCGCGGGATGACGATTCGGCTCCATTCAGACTGTTCCCCAGTGGTTCATTGCCTGAACAGAGGGAGTTCAATGCGGTCCTTGGCTCTTTGGGGCTGGTCGCTTTGGGTGACTTGTCTGCTGAATTCTCATGGTTTGGCTCTCTTGGCAGTTCATATCCAGGGGGAGGGTGTCCAAAGTCCTGGCGACAGCCTGTCCCGGTTCATTTCCCTGTCCACGGAATGGACGGTCGACACTGACTCATTCTGTTGGCTCTGCTGGACGTTTGGGCCCCCAGAGATGGAACTCTTTGCGTCAGCTTGGTCGAGGCATCTTCCGGTATATGCAGCACCCTTCCGCCAAATGAGAGGCCATCGGGGTCGATTGCCTTTCATCTAGACTGGTCGAGGTGGGGTTACCTGTACCTCTTTCCCCCCCCCCCCTGGTTCAGTTGTTGCTCCAGGTTCTGGCTTGCTCGGAGACTTACCAGGGTAGTCCTGTTCGCCCCCTTGGTGGCCGGCCCAGCCTTGGTTTCAGGCGCCGCTTGTTCAGTGTCCGAACCCTAGGGGTCTTCCCATGGCTCTGCCTCCTTCAGCAGATTGGTCCGGTCTGGCACATGGCTGGTTCAATTTCCTCTTCCAATCTTCACGTCTGGTCTTTTTGACGTGGGTTTATCATCACTTGTATGGTGATCAGGTGGCTTCGTTGATGGTGTCCCACATGCAAGTTTCGTCTCGGTGGCAGTATGAAGTTTCCTGGCAATTCTTTCCTCACTTCTTGACTCTTTGTAGGTTGTCTTCGATTTCTGATAGGGTTCTTTTGTCCTTTCTCTCTTGGTTGTTTCAGTATCGTCCTCCCTGTTTCAGGAACGTGCAGCTCTTCCCTCTGGGGGAGGGACGGTTAGGCTGCACGGACAGCGGCGTGGAGGGTGGGGTGGTTGTGGTGACATCATGCTTGTTTGCTTGTGTTCTGATTGGGGAGTTCTGGCTGCTTGTTCCTCTTTCGGTTTGCAATTTTTAACCAACTGTAGTTTATTTTGGGATTCCTACCTTTCTGGGTGTCTGACCTGGTAGATGGCAGACATAGACTACTTCCAACTACATGGGGGGTGTCTATAGACCATTGCTCCTCGTGCTTCTCTGAGAAGGGCCAGGTTCTGGCTCGTGGTCCCCCAGTAGACCTAAAACTCCATTGACTATTGCCACGGTCTAACATATATACACATCAGCCCGGTATAGCTCCGGGAGCCTCCAGGTCTCACCCAGAAACTGGCGTTTAATTACATTCAACGCTGTTTTTTTTTTTTTAATTTCGGTCTCAAATTTCTGATTGCCTTCCAAATATGCAAGGTTTGATAATAAGTCTGGGCACTGAGCACTGGTCTGGGCTTTATGTTGTAACCTTAACTGACAAAAACTACATAACTGACTGACAAATATTTCGTTGTGAACCGTGACACTACATGAGGAGGCCAGGGATGCATGCTTTTCTTTCTTGTTTTGTTGTTGGCTTATGAATGAATTTAAATTCTTATACACTGTAAGTATGCTTCATATATACTGTTCAGTTCATGAGACAGAATAGATTTGACACTGGTCCTATAAAAAATATTTAAAGTAATTTATCATTTGCAAACATCCTATTACATTTTCTTTTTGAAAATCTTGATTCTTACCATATTGATTAGCCTTTTGTAATGTAAATATTGTAATTTATTGTCAGCATAAGAATACTATATGTAAGCATGCTCTCCATGTTTGCAAAACTGTCGTGAGTGAATATAAATTGTATATTAGCTGGTGCACATAACCCCATGGGTAAGCTGCCATTAAAGAAACACTGTTACAATTTTTCATTGTAATCTTTTCCCGCTGCTTGCTCCATTCATTTCTTTTGCACTATGAACTCGGTGTTATTCAAGTTATTGATATTTAACATATTTGTTCATACTTTCATGTGTGTGTATTCAGCACATTTCCCCACTTCCATTTACCCACTTTATCTCAACTCTGTAAGAGTATGGCATGTGTTTACTCTCCTTCACACATGCCAGTCTTTACACAACTACTTACTAATGCTTCTCTCACCATCTTATTCCTTCACTCTCTTCCTCCAAACTTTTTCTTGCCTCTCATTTGTCCATGTTCATTTATGCCGCTCTTGTCTATTTTCATTAAATAATTTTTACCAATTCCCTCCACATGCCTTGATCGAATCTTTAGTTACAATATACAGTACTGTACTTTACTTTCTCTACAACTTTCCACAACTATGTCTCAGATATTCTATTTTGAATTCTTATGATCTTAACACTTCATTTTGTCCCATAATCTTCAATCACTGATTATATTCAACTTGACCCTCCCTCCAGCAACCTTCTTAACTTTCGTGCAAAACTCACAAAACTCCTGATCATTTACCTGTAGTATTTGCATACTAATCTAACTGAGGGGATTGAGCTACAATTCTTGGGCCCCGCCTCTATCCACTCAGATGCCTTCCCAACCCCATGGGCTTCATAAAACAGTATTTACAGTTGTGTGTTCCTGCTTAACTGTAACTTGCCTGTTTTTGTGATGATTGCATTTGGTTTGGTAACTATTTGTTGTAGGTACTTTTTTATAATCATTTTCTATAGTCAAGATTATAAGTTACTGTTACTAAGAAAGTAGAACAACAATTAATACACTTAAGTTCTTAAATAATGAATGTTCAATAGATTCTCATAGGGATGATAAACAGATTATGAAATGGTAGTCACGATGATAAATGTAAATATAATACATTGAAATGTTATATTATTATGTGATGGTGTTATTTTGATGGTCTACTCACAACATATTGCTCTCTCTCTTAACAGCCTTCGTGTAACTACCTCCATATATCCAGTTCCCTCAATCTGTGCTGAAGATCAAATTGCTGACTGGTTTGCTTCTCTCGATGAATGCTTACGCTGGAATGATCGCAAACGTCAAAAGCACTTTGATGATACAGAGGACATGAGTCCAACAGACCTCACCTCTGACCTTACTCATTCCTCAAGTTCAGACACACTCGACTCACTCAGTGAAAGAAATGAGGGCTGTGATAATTAGGTGAGCTGTTTTTTAATGTTTGTCATAATCTACACTGTTGACAATAGGTGTTAGTTCATTATTTTTTTGGCAGAGTTCTTCAATTTCAGAAGATGATGAGGATTCAAACATCACGGCTCCTATGGATTTTCTCATTGATAAATCACATTAGTGTGATTTCAGTCTCTCTTTAATTTCAGTCCTCGGAGAACATTGGACGTTTCATGGCTATTGATTATTGCACTGAAAGTACATGTATAGTAATATATAAACTATCACTTTGTTAGAAAGAGCTAGTATGTGAGGCCTGTTATCTTAAATATATTAGATTAGCTGTATATTTAAAATGTTAGTATTCCATCAAGATAGGCTTGTTTATTTTACTGCTATCTGTGTGTCTATCCTTGGCTAAGGGGGTTAGTGAGGGGTGACATTCAAGGGAGGCTGTGAGGGGTGACATTCAAGGGAGGCTGTGAGGGGTAACATTCAAGGGAGGCTGTGAGGGGTGACATTCAAGGGAGGCTGTGAGGGGTGACATTCAAGGGAGGCTGTGAGGGGTGACATTCAAGGGAGGCTGTGAGGGGTGACATTCAAGGGAGGCTGTGAGGGGTGACATTCAAGGGAGGCTGTGAGGGGTGACATTCAAGGGAGGCTGTGAGGGGTGACATTCAAGGGAGGCTGTGAGGGGTGACATTCAAGGGAGGCTGTGAGGGGTGACATTCAAGGGAGGCTGTGAGGGGTGATATATCTTAGACTGAAAGTAAATCACTTGTCAATATATCAAAATTGACAAGTGATTTACCTGTCCAGTGGCACTTGGCAAAAAAAAAATTATATTCTAGATTTAAGCCAGAAAAAATATAAAAACTCATTTTTACAGTATATGCATAGTACAATGCAAACATATTATTAAATATTACTAAAATATAAATGCATTATTTTGAATAAAAAGCAAGATTAGCAAAAATAAGAATAAAAATCCAATATGATGGAAATTATTTTGATGAACTGATGATTGTGATTTCACTGTGTTGTCATCTAGGTAGGATCCAGATGAAAATTTCACGTGTGCGCACACAAAATCGGAGAAATCTGTTGGTCGGATTTGGTGTGTTCTTTAGAGGGATCAGTTGTACGAAGGTCTGGATTTGGGAGAGCGAGGATACTGTATACAGTACTGTCTTAACTCCTGCACTGCGCACCTGTTTTTGGCAAAAACTTGTTATTTTGTTAGGGACATATTTTTGTTATTTTATAAATGTTCAGGTAAAGTTAATGTCAAAATGTTTCCAAACTCAACTATCTTCATTTCAAAACACAGAGTGATGAAAACATTAAAAAACATTAAAATATTGCATAATTAAAAAAGAAGGACAACTCTCAAAACAGCGTTTGTTGTTTGGCACAGTGCAGTGGTTAAATTGGCATCCTTGAAAAAGATCAGTTTGGTTATAAGAAAAATATGAAAATTATCTACTGTATATATTTCTTTTTGTAAATATTTAGTGGCAGTGTTCCTTCCATTACCACTTAACACTATCAGTCACCGGGCAGGCGCGCGGTCAACTTAGGGGTCATGTACCCAACGTGCGGGCGAGAGTGCGGGCAAGCGCGAGGTGATACCTAAATGTGTATACTCGTTTCAGCTTTCTCACCTTAATTCTCGTGCTACGTCGCTCGTTTTGGAATCATTATGTTCGCAATTAAATTCCCTACAGATGTGTATAAATATAATGTCCAAAAGCCTGGCGTGACTCCCAACAGCAAAGCCTAAAGTCGTCAAAAGTTACCTGTGAGCGCAAAAAATCAGTAAAATGTGCATACTCGTTCCATCTTTCTCACCTTATTTCTCGTGCTACGTTGCTCGTTTTGGTATCATTGTGTTTGCAATTAAATTCCCTACAGATGTGTATGAATACAATGTACAAAAGTTTGGAGTGCCTCCCCACAGAAAAGCCTAAAGTTACCCGTGAACAAGCACCAATTTGTACACTGCAACCTAATGTGTATACTCGTTCAGTTTGATAACATCAATTTTCGTGTTATGTCTTTCATTTTGGTATCAAATTGTTCGCAATAAAAAGGCACATATTTTAAAACTAGTCCCATAATAATAGAGCAATAACTGGAATTTTAACAAATATTTTAATTCTGGAAGTTCATCATCACAAAATTATTTATATCTTTCCAGTGTTCTGACATAAATTTTTGTATTACATCTTTCATTTTGGTATCAAATTGTTCGTGACGTAAAGGCGCGCATTTTAAAACTAGTCCCAACATAATAGCACACTAAATAGAATTTTAACAAATATTTTAAAATTTTGACCAAAAACCCATTTATAATCATATAAGTGTTCGGACATCAAGTTTCATGTTACATCTTTCATCTTGGTATCAAATTGTGCGCATTCTAAAGGCGCTTATTTTGATACTATCCTGAGGTCGATTGGATAAAAAATGAATTTTATACAAATATTTTTGTAGTGGACGCAAGTCTGGTCCAAAGTTAGGATTCAAGAGAAAAATAATGGACGAGAGTCCGGTCCAAAGTGACCGATAGTGTTAAGTGCTTATGGTATATAATATTTATAGCTTGAGCACTTTACACACAAATATGCTGTGTTCTAATAAGGTTTTAATTTTAATTCCAACAGGTTGATCATAATATATTCACACTGGTTGGAAGATCGCTTTTGATCAGTGGAAAACTGGTTACCAGTTAAACGGAGAGGCGGCACTAACTTGCACATCACTGTATTCATTCCTGGAAGTTGTTTGCAGTAGAGCATACGACACCTTCCATCTCATCACCTTCAAGAGGGTGCCCATCTTTATTTTTAATTTCAAGTTAATTTTTGTATTGTTTATTTATGATTAAATTTAGTTAATTAATATTGGGTGATTTATTAGTGTCCCAGATTTGTATAACAGTATTTTAATTAATTTTGTAATTTTAAGATTCTTCCGCTGTTCATTAAAATATGATTAAAAGACATTAAAAAACTGATTAGAGCCAATTACAAATCAACATAAGGCTACAAGCCATATAACTTGAAACATATAACTTGAGCATATATATATAACTTGAAAAGTTATATATATGCACTCATTGACCAGTTATGTCACTGGTATGAATCACTAACTGTTAATCAAGTAGTATTGGCAAAAGAGTAATTCATTACCTAGACAACAAATTCACCAAGTGAATGGAAAAATTATTTATGGAATTCTTTGGTTTTATATTTTTATTAAAATATAATCTGATGGTACTGGAAATATGTACATGTTTTGTATATGTTTTTGTTTTGCTACAAAATTTAGCTGTGGTACACAAGGGCAAATGATATTGCTAAAATAACATTACCATGACATTACTACACAAGACCCAACATCAGTCAATGCCTACTTTTAATAAAATGTTATATATTTAAACATGATTTAGAACAAAGTGAAAATACAGTAGAACCTCGGTATTCGAACAGCTTTAAATTCAAACGTTTTGGCATGGACGCTGTGTTCATGTTCGGTATTCGTTCATTTGCTCGGCATACACACAAACACGTGTCTGTGTGTCAGTTTCACCATAGGTGTAGTTCAGTGCACAACCCACTACTTTTCTTTGGGATATTTTGGATATTCTTAGTGTAACCATGTCACCTAAGAAAGTTTGTGATAAGATCCAAGCAAAAAGAGAAATGGTTAGAACCATGATAGATGAAGAAAGACCTCAAAGCAAATATGAAAGTGGTGCCCGTGTGTCTGCGCTTGTTACCCAGTTTGGTATGCCTAAATCTAGTTGTCTAATAAAAGAAATGGGTGAAAAAAAAGGGGGGGGGAGAAGGCAGAAGTGAAAAGTTTTCTTGAAAAATGTCACCCCTGACAAAGATGTGACTGTGTTATAAACCTGTTGAATGACAATGCTATGTCTCATTTTAAAAAACATTGTAAAGCACAGGCAAAAGCACTCATCCTTGGACAAATTTCTTTGTAAGAAAAGCATCTAGTGAGTCTGAGAGAAACAGAAAAAGAAAAGAAAGAGCACCCCAGAAGTACAACTACCTGAAGTTATAATGGTAGGGGAGACTCTCCTGCCAAGTAATAATCTCTTCCTCTGCCTCACCACCTTCCACATATACCATCAACTCTAAGTGCAGGTAAATTACATACTGTGTTAGCA
>WNGS01005451.1:7713094-7726243 GCA_020271785.1 Procambarus virginalis | reverse complement strand
ATATATAATATATATATATAATATATATATATATATATATATATATATATATATATAATATATATATATATAATATATATATAATATATATATATATAATATATATATATAATATATATAATATATAAATATATATATAATATATATATATAATATATGATGATATATATATATATCTATATATATATATATAATATTATATATATATATATATATATAATAAAAGTATATTTTGGTAGGACAGTCTTTCTTGTAAACATATGTTGTTGATATGACCGAATGGTAAGATTAATAATTCTAACGAATTCTCAATATTTCTTGTGTCTCTCTTCAACTGTCGATGGTAATTAAAATCAATTCTCCAAAAATTCATTTTTATTTCTAGTCTGACGCCTGAACGCTTTTCGTAATAACTGCTGCATTTTCAAAGACTTAGTTTACACACACAACTAACATGTAAACACACAAAATACATCCATACTTATATTCTCGTTTGGGTGAGGTGATATGTAACAAAAGTTTTGGGCAAGGTGATTGACATTTGCACATGATAGAACACGAACCAATGGGTATAAAAACACAAGAACGGAAGTAACTGCACAAGGCCTATTGGCCCATACTTCCTCTTGATGTTTCTATGTTGGTTCAGGGTCTTTTAGTGGGTAGAATATAGTTGTGCATTAATTGGCTGTTGATTGCTGGTACTCACCTCATTGTGCTTGCGGGGTTGAGCTTTGGCTCTTTGGTCCCGCCTCTCAACTGTCAATCAACCAGGTGTACAGATTCCTGAGCCTACTGGGACTCTTATCATATCTACATTTGAAAACTGTGTATGGAGTCAGCCTCAGCACATCACTGGTGTTACTTCTTGATGTGTAGTGCCTCGCTGATGTCGACAGCCGCCAGCTATCGCCGTATCTTATAATATATAATATATTATATATATATATATATATATATATATATATATATCTATATATATTATATATATATTATATATATATATATATATACAGTGGTACCTCGGAATGCGAGTGTCCCTGTATGCGAGTTTTTCGGAAGACGAGCAGGATTTCCTCGAAAATTATGTCTCGGAACGCGAGGGTTACCTCGGGACGCGAGTTTGTTGATACGCGTACAGGCCGACCTAGCGCGTGGTCGATCGGCGATCGTCGCCCCTCCGCCCCTCAGTTTACCATTGTCTCGCGCCCAGTGACTATCCCACATCAATTCTTCACCTGGATTTTCAGTGTTTTGTTGGATTTTTGGTCATTTGACTATACAGTTTGTTATTATATATCTCACCATGGGTCTCAAGAAAACCATTGATAAGGTTCAACCTAAGAAAATAGCTGTGAGTAGAGGCAGTAGAGGATGTCCCTCCTTGATTAAGAAAATGTGTGAAGTATGGGAAGAACTGCAAAGTTTTGTTGAAAAAACTCACCCAGATAAAGCTGTAGCAGGCCGTTGCATTGACCTTTTAAATGATAATGTGATGTCTTACTACAGACAAGTGTTAAAATGTAGGGAAAAACAAGTGTCTTTAGAGAAATTCTTAGTAAGACAAGCAAGTCCTAGTGGTATGCAGGCAAAATGTGCCAGTGTGTGCATACCAGTGAAGTCCTCACTGCCTGATGTGATAATGGAAAGGGACTCCCCTTCCAAACAGTAACTCCTCTCCTCCTCCCCCCTCCTCACCATCTTCCATACGCCTACAGCATTCAAGAGCAAGGTAAGTAATAACTTGAACATAGTTTTGTAGGTTTATTTAGATGAATTAGGTATAAAAATTTAGTTTGATATGGGGTTTTTGGGGTAGTCAGGAACGGATTAATTCATTTCCCATTATTTCTTATGGGGAAATTAGCTTCAGAATACGAGTTTTTCGGAATAAGAGCTGTCTCCAGGAACGAATTAAACTCTTAAACTGAGGTACCACTGTATATATATATATATATATATATATATATATATATATATATATATATATATATATATATATATATATATATATATATATACAGTATATATAATATACTGGCTCCTTCGAGTGGCATTCCTTCAGTCATGAACAAGAGTTGATATAATCTGCTTCACTGTTATAACTCTTAATGTTTTTATAGTGAAATTAATGTGGTAACCTAGGTGATACATGTGATTAACTTGGCTGATGTTACAGATGGTGAGTCATGCTATTCAGTTCCTGTGTGCGGTTGCAGAGCGGGATCATAGCAAGGGCCTATTTGAAAATGAGCAGGTACTCTCTGGTATATGTGAAAAGGTCATTCTTCCCAACATGCATTTGAGACGTAAGTTCAACATTGTGATTCTATCACCATTTTGGGAGTGAGGCCATTGTACATGTTGTGTATCCATTGGGTATAGTTTAAGAGTCGTTATTGCTGGGAATAATGTTTAGGCAGTAGTGCAGTTATTTTAAGATTTCAAGATTTTGGTCTAATATTAAAAATATAATATCTGGTATTGGTTTAGTGAATTAATTGTATGTCTCATATTAATGAGAAGTACTGTAGTGTTATTAACATGCCTTGGCTTTGTACTAGTTTATCTAAATTGGGAATTGGCAAGTGGCAAGTACTGATTAAGTATTGTTTTATGAAAGTGGACAAGGGGTTGTAGATGTCTTTAGTAATAATAGAAGCAGCAGTAAAGGAAGTCAAACACTGCAGCAACCAGGATAAAACAAACATTAGACTCAAAGTCAGAAATAAACTTGCATCAAATCCTAAATTGGTGCAAAACACAGTTGATAGAAGTCCCTGATAATTCTTAGTTGCAAAGAAAATGAGATAACATATAGGTCAGAAAGAGCTGTAAAAGATGAGATAGTAGTAGATGAAATTGTTGGCCTTGTGGAAGGTCTTACTACCATAGAGAATGTGTGCGACTACAGGATTGGAAAGTACGTAAAAGGGAAATATCGACCTTTTGAGGATCACCTTGAACGATGTCAAACAGATGGAAGAAGTACTAAGGAATGCTAGAAAATTAGAAAGTGATCAGGAAGGGAAAGTGTGGTCGTTAAGACGAGATCTTTCAAAAGACACAGAAGCTGAAACTGAACCCTCGCTGAGGCAAAACATTTAAATGCGAGCAGGAATGAAGAAGAAATAAATTCTTTTTTTTCTACAGTGATAGGGGCAGGCAGACCAGTAAAATGGTACAAAAAGGCAAACCAACAAAATCATTAGAGATGGGGAGTGAAGAATAAGGAGAGGGGGGAACAAGTTCCTGAAGATTGCATGCACCAACACAGATGGAGTGAGATCAAAGATACTGGAGTTAAGTGATGTAATACAGCTGCAGACACCAGACATTGTTGCACTTGCGGAGACAAAACTTGAAGATATTTAAAAAAGGTCATATTCCTAAGGGGCTACTCAGTCTGGAGACGGGCCAGAAAAATTAGGAAAGGCGGTGGCATTGCTGTGCTGGTGAAAGAACACCTAAAGGTTAATGAAATAATGATTGTTAACCCACGAGAAGTTGACATAATAGCACTAGATATCTACAATCAGGATGATAAACTAACGATCATAAATGCATATAATCCACCCCCATGCAACACTTGGACAAAGCAGGAGCTGGATAGTAAACGAGAGGGTTTTGTAACAATAATGAGATTATGGCGAGAGTTGATAGATAGATCATGACTGTTGGTAGTCAGCTACTTCAACTTGAAATCCATGGACTGGGAGGGATATGAAGCTGGAACAGAGGATTTTTGGATTTCTAGACTTGTAAACCTCCTCATGGAAACATTCATGTTTTAACATGTTAAACAAGCTAAGAGAATGAGGGAAGGGGACGTTCCCTCCATGCTAGATTCGATATTTACCAGGAAGGAGGAAGAGATATTTGACATTCAGTACCTCCCTCTCTTTTTCCCTTGGGTAAAAGTGAACATGTTTTTTTTGGGAATTAAGTATGCAATGAGTTATAATTTGGAAAACAATGAGGTTGGAGTAGTTGGAAAAACCTGATTTCAGGAGATGTCATTATGGGAACTCGGGCATTTTTTTTTTTTTTTTTAAGGAATTTGACTGGAAAGACTTGCTGTTAGGACATGAGGGAAATGAGATGTATGTCAAGTTTTGTGAAATATATGATAAAGGCACAAAAAATTTATACCAGAACAGAGATGCAGAACTAGGAAACAGGATTGGTTCAACAGGAATTGCGAGAGGGCCAGAGACACACAAAAATGGAATCTATATTGGAGGAGGCCAAACCCCCAAACATACCAGGGATACAAAGATGCGAGAAACTATACTGCAGTGAGGAGAGAGGCAAAAGAAATTTTGAAAAAGGGATTGCGGACAAATGTAAAACAGAACCAGGTCTATTCTATAAATTCATAAACAACAAATTGCAGGTAAAGGATAATATTCAAAAGGATGAAAATGGGAAATTCACGGAAAATGAAAAGAATGTGTGAAACATTAAACGAAAAGTTCCAAGTGTGTTTGTACAAAATGAAATCTTCAGGGAACCAGATGCAATAAGAATTTCAGAGAACAACAGTGTCTAGAGACGAAGTGGGGAGAACATGCTCGAGGAGCTAAGTAAGAACAAAGCAGTTGGTCCAGATGGTTTCATCATGGAGAGTTGTAGCTGATATGTGGAAAAAGGCTAACATAGTTCCAATATACGAAAGTGGCAGCAGGGAACACCCTGTCAATTATAGACCTGTATCATTGACAAGTGTAATAATCAAAATATTGGAAAAAAATAATTAAAACTAAATAGGTAGAACACCTGGAGAAAAAGATATAATTAGGGAAGATAAGAAACCTAGATGATTGTCATGCCCTTCAAGAAGACCTGGACAAAATAAGTATATGGTGCAACACTTGGAAAATGGAATTTAGTGTGAATAAATGCAATGTTTTAGAATGTGGAATTGGAGAACATAGACCTCACACAATCTTTAAATTATGTGAGAAATCTTTAAAGAATTCTGACAGAGATCTAAGGTTATATCTTGAGGTTATCTTGAGATGATTTCGGGCTTTTATAGTGTCCCCGCAGCCCGGTCCTCGACCAGGCATCCACCCCCCAGGAAGCAGCCCGTGACAGCTGACTAACACCCAGGTACCTATTTTACTGCTAGGTAACAGTGGCATAGGGTGAAAGAAACTCTGCCCATTGTTTCTCACCGGTCCTGGGATCGAACCCAGGACCACAGGATCACAAGTCCAGCGTGCTGTCCGCTCGGCCGACCGGCTCCTAGGGTGGTTCTAGATAGAAAACTGTCACCTGAGGACCACATTAAGAACATTGTGCGAGGAGCCTATGCTACACTTTCTAACTTCAGAATTGCTTTTAAATACATGGATGGAGAAATACTAAAATTATTCACGACTTTTGTTAGACCAAAGCTGGAATATGCAGCGGTTGTATGGTTCCCATATCTTAAGAAGCACATCAACAAACTGGAAAAGGTGCAAAGACATACCACTAAGTGGCTCCCAGAACTAAAGGACAAGAGCTACGAGGAGAGGTTAGAGGCATTAAATATGCAAAAACTAGAAGAGGCAGCGATATGATCACTATGTACAAAATAGTAATAGGAATAGATAAAATTGATAGGGAAGAATTTCCGAAACACGGAACTTCAAGAACAAGGTCATACATTTAACCCTTTAACTGCGTTGCCTCCAAATATGACACCCCCGTGGTGCGCAGGAAATAAATTCTCTGGAAAAAATTCTTTTTTCTTTTTAAAGTGTCAAAAACCCTTCCCTCAATATGGGTACGTAAAAAAAAAGTCGTAATTGTGCTTACTTTGGCTGCTATGGGGTCCGTAAGTTGGGGCGTGACGTCATGATTCCCCGTGCGCCCATGCTGTAAGCTCCCGGGGCGGGGCGCGCGAGTTGCCGCGAATATATTTTCGTTCATTTTTTTCGCACAGTTCCAAATACATTTTATTTGTTTTTACGTACTAATCCTATGTATAGTGAACACGTACACTATATTATGGCAGTAAAACAACCGTACTGTCCGAAGACACTGTGTTACGTGCATGACACTTGTGTACACATATGCTGCACATATTTACTATGTATCATGCTAATTTATGTATACATATAATCTATTTACACTGTCACACACTATATACATTCACCATCAACACACTCAGAACACCTCGAGTGAGAGCAGCCACACCCAGCCAGTCTCCCTCACTCCAACATCTTACTCGCCAACATTGCTCCTCCCACCATACTGTTATAGTTCTTATCACACATGTTCTATATACCTATCTACATGTTTTATTTACCAGAACTATGCAAGTAAGCCGGTATTGTGTCCAAGCAGTACAGTGGCCACCATACACTGCATGAAAAATCAAACAGCAGACGACGCTACGATTACGTCACCTCCCTCACCAAAATAGCTCCTCTCAACATTCTCCTGTTACTGTTCTTACACTATATACACACACTATATATACCCATGTACATATGTGTTGCCCATAACGAACCACTAAGCTATTATGGTGAGCAAAACAAGAGTGGCAGCCACACACACAATGAGGCTACCTCAATCCTCGCCCTCCCTCCCTCACCAAACTTTCCTCCTTCCACAATACTACGCACAACGCTAATTATCACCACAATCCTGCTATTATCACAATCCTGGTCACTAATTCCTAAATGAATAATTGACCACACGTTTATTTAGAAAAGGAACCTAAAAAATCATTTGAAAATTCCTAGATGGACGAAATAATGCTGTGGTGCTGTGAACATCGTGAACAGCATTGAATCACTGATAATTGAACATTGTACCCAGTCATTATCACACTCAGGCTCTTCTATAACACTATCATGGCTAAATGATACAAGTTATATAGATATTTTGACATTATTAGGCGATGCTGTGGTCACACGCTGAACAGCAGTGCTGTGCGCTCATGCTGCGAGCGCCAGCCTTGGTTGCTCACACACTACTGAGGCTCCCACACCCGGGAATGTGGACCACGATTTTTTTTAAAGATGGCGTCTGTTTACAAGAGCCCTGAGGAAGCTGATGTGAACCCTGTGTAGCCGCGGGAGATTTGAATGGAACGGGAAAAATACAAATACCCGGAGGCGCATTGCGCAAACCAGACGCGAGCCTGCAGGCGCGTTGCGCAGTTAAAGGGTTAAACTAATGAAACAAAGCTACCGCAGGAAATATAAGAAAATTCACTTTTGTAAACAGAGTGGTAGAGGGTTGGAACAAGTTAGGTGAGGTGGTGGTGGATGCCAAAACTGTTAATAGTTTCAAAGCATTATATGACAGAGCTGTGTAGATGGGACACCACGAGCGTAGCTCGCATCCTGTAACTACACTTGGGTAATTACCTAGGTGTTAGGGATTATTATTACATAATCTGGGATGTAATACTTGATTCAGCATTTGGGCATGATATTGTTGACAAATGTGACATGACAAAAGGTACAAATTCACAGCAGTAGTGATGAGGGTTCGAACTTGCGTCCAGGGTGATCCCAAACGCGCCTTGATCAACTGTCACAACATGGTACAAGAATTGCAACAGGGAGTGCTACTGCTCTCGTACAGATCCCACAGTCTTCCCGAAACACAAACTGGGTTTTACACAGTTCCCTCCATGAACTCGGGTTCTGTCAACAAGCTGTTATACGTCTTCGCCCTATTTCAATACACGGGAGGGGGGGGGATTGTGTAAAACCCCGGTTTGTGTCTCGGAGAGAGTGGGGATCTCTGAGAGCAGTAGCACTCCCGGTTGCCATGCCTTATATTATGTCATGGCACAATCGACAAAGGAGCGTCTGGGATTATCCTGCACATTAGTTTGAACCCTCATCATGGCCCTTGTGGATTTGTTCATTTGATATGTCACGCTATTGTGATTCCTGTGTGTATGACAAAGATACAAATTACCTGGTGCTGGATTATAGTGAAGGTGATTTTCTTTAAAGTTGATTGCTTTTTAAAATCCTGTTATCACTCTTGATCTGTTTTACAAAATAAACTACACATTTTTAGACCACAAATTATGGGCTTAGCGTCCCTGCAGCCCTGTCCTCAACCACGCCTCCTGGTTGCTGGACTTTGATGCAGCTACTTGCAGCCTGATGTGTCACGGCCTGGTTGATCAAATATCCTTTGGAGGTGTTTGTAAAGTTCTCTTGAACACTGTGAGGGGTCGGCCAGTTATGCCCCCTTATGTGTAGTGGAAGCGTGTTGAACAGTCTCAAGCCTCTGATGTTGATTGTTCTGAGTACGTATTACACCTCTGCTTTTCAACGGGGGGTATTCTGCACATCCTGCTCTGCCTTCTGGTCTCGTGTGGGTAATATACCTATTTATCTGGATTGGGGCATGAGGGTGTCCAGACACTGGGCTAGTGCTGAATCATACACCATCAGTTTGTGGTTAATATCTCGGTAGGTACTGTATGTCCAGCATCCATTTTAGTCATTTTAAACTATATTTTTTATCAAACTAAAATTTTATTTTAGTTCACCGTTAATTGGCAATATTGCCCAAAGGGTAGAGGTAGCATGTGAATGATGGTAGTCTATATACAAAATAATATTATGAGAGCTCTGCATTCTACTGCAAAGTTACAGCCTTTGCATTCCTTTCCAAAATGTGGGGGGTAGCTTATTTTCATGTAACATTTAGTATGTATAGGGGGGGGGGCCTTCCCCACCCATTTTTTCTCCACAAAATTGCTTTTCCAAGGATATCCATTAAGGACATTGTCTTGTGACAGAGGCAAAAGATTGAATGAATCCTTGGCATGGAATTAAACTTTTATATCTCAAGCATATTTTTCTTGTATGTTACCTTGGAATTCTTAATTTACAGCATGTGATGAGGAATTATTTGAAGAGAGCCCAGACCAGTGGGTGGCACAGGAACTGGAAGGTGCAGATTCTGAGACTAGGCGAAGAGCAGCTGTGGACTTTGTTAGAGTACTGTCAAGACACTTTGAGGCAAGAATGACTCAAGTTTTTGGCCAGTATGTCCAGGTGAGCAGTTGAACGTGTAATCGTGATTATTGATTTAATTGGAAATCTAGTAACGACCATTTTGTGTCTTCTCTTTTTTAGAAGATTAGTGCTGCTAAATGTTTGATATAACAGGTATTACTGCAGCAACCCAGATAAATACTGTATTAACCCTTAAATGGTGCATGTCTATATATCATTTGACACCCACAGGCGCATAAAAAAAAATCTTCCTAACCTATTAATTTGTGTTCACTGATCATGGGAAAAATAATAAAAAAAATCGTAAGTGGCATATATTGCCCGCTATAAGGCGGGGAAGTCTGGCAAAAAACAGGCGCTGGCTCAGCGGCGTCCCAGGCGGTCTGTTGCTCGCCAGCTGTCAGGCTGGAGTTGCCACAGAGATAATTACTTAATTATTTCAATGTCTCTTGATTAATTTTTCGTAGTTTTTTTTTTTTTTCTGTACTCAAAAATATGGTGTGCATGTTGATTCAATTATGTTCATCAAACGGTGAACAAATACTTTGTCGGTTATTACACTATATACACAGGTTATATAAGTATCTGCATGTTTTGTTCACTATAATGAACCACTAAGTTGTTATTATGAGTCAAAAAGTCACCTGGGGCTGATGTAAATTCCTGTAATTACATAAGTGTAGTTACAGGATGAGAGCTTTGCTTGTGGTGTCCTGTCTCCCCAGCCAGCACTGTCATACAATGCTCTGAAACGTTGGCCTCCACCTTCTCGCTTGTTCCAGCTGTGTACCACTTTTGTAAAAAGTGAATTTTCTTGTATATTTTTGCCAGCTTTTAGTTTAAATCTAGGCCCTCTTGTTCTTGAAGTTCCAGGGCTCGGTAATATATCCCTATCAATTTTGTAGATTCCCATCACTATTATGTACGTAGTGATCATGTCTCTTCTTTTTCTTATCTTTGAGTTTTGGCATATTTAATTAATGCCTCTAAATGTTCTTCATAGCTCTTGTCCTTCAGTTCTGGGAGCCATTCAGTTGCATGTTTTTGCACCCTATCCAGTTTGTTGATGTGTTTAAAATATGGGCACAATATAACTGCTACATATTCCAGCTTTGGTCTTACAAAGGTCGTAAGCAATTTCTTTAGTATTTCACCATCCATCTATTTAAAAAAAAATCTGAAATTAGAAAGCATAGCCTGGGCATATCAACCAGGGGTGCGATTCATACGTCGGCTGCGAGCAGCCGCAGCCGCATCCAAAAGCTTGGTTGACCAGTCGACCAACCGGGAGGTCTGGTCGGAGATCTGGCCACATGGCTGTTGATCCCTGGGGTAGGTACTCAGGGTAGGTAGTATGATTCCTTGCACAATATTCTTTATAGTTCTTGGGATAGTTTCCTGTCTAGAACCACCACTAGAGCTTTATCAGAATTTTGTAATGCTTTTTCACATAATTTGTAGACTTTGTGGGGTCTGTTTTCTCCTAATCCACATTCCATAACTGGCATGTATTCACATTAAATTCCGAGTGGTGCTCCTTACTTATTTTGTCCAGGTCTCCTTGAAAGGCATGACAGTAGTTTATCTTTTCTGGTGTCTTTGCATCATCAGCAACCATATTCATATAATTCTGTACTCATTCTAATAGGTTTTTAGATAACATTACCAGTGCAAGAACTGAACCCTGTGGTACTCCACTCATGACAGTTTTGAGTGCAGTTTGCTACAGGGAGCTACTGAGGCCCATCCAAAAAAGAAAAGCTTATTTACTTTCAATGCTGGCTTTTTTTTCTTTGTCTATCTGCAAGAATGATTAATTGACTTGTTAATAGTAGATTGAGCAGATATATACTATTGTATATAACTAATTGACCCAGCCAGGATTCAAACCTAAGCCATCCAGGATCACCCCTAAACGTACATAGTACGTGACCACCGCACTAATGATGTCTAGATGATCATTGGTGCGGTGGTCACGATACTTTGTACATTTAGAGGCGATCCTGGATGGCATGGGTTGGAATCCTGGCCGAGTCAAATAGTTTTTAGTGAACTGTGGCTTGCACGTTCATGCAGCTTTCTCTCACACTATTGTATTATGACAATATTTTTGCCATTGCAGTCAATGTTGGCCACCTATGCTGAGAAACCTGCCGAGTGTTGGAGAAACAAGGTGGCTGCTATCTACCTGGTGACGACACTTTCTGCAAAGGGACACACGGCACGTCACGGGGCTACAAAAATTAATGAATTGGTCAACATAACTGAATTTTCCATGGTCAAATTCTTCCAGAACTTAGAATCAAGATGGTAAGTTAAGAAAAAAAACTTGATATGCTATGTCAAAATTACATGCACATGGTGAGATTATAAGAGTAATTAGAAGAGTAAGGATTAGAAAAGACTCGCTGGGGGAATGAAAAGTGCTTATAACTACAGTATAGCAATATTGGAAGGGATGGCCACAGGGTTGTCTTGAGATTTAGTGCTGTTTTACAGATACAAGATGCAGGTTTGGCATGAACTTAAGCATGTATGTGTGTTGGTCAAAACATTGTCAAAATTGTCTCCTTCCCCCCCCCCTCCCTCCCTCCCTCCCTCTGTCTCTCTCTCTCTCTCTGTCTTGTCTTTCCAGTATGCCTTAACCATGTGGTTCTACGGCAGCGGGCTCGGAGGACATTTCTTATGAGATGCTTCACCATCTCCCTCCATGCTCGTCTCAGTATTTACTAGCTAGGTCTGGAAGTCATCGTTAGTCCCCGAGCACTGGCTCGATGCCGTTGTACTTCCTATTGGAAAACAGGGGTCTCGCAGGACAACCCCTTAGGACTTTGCCCTATTGCCCTTAGGAGTTGTCTGCAAACTCTTGAGCGTATGGTAATTGTTCTTCTGATGTGGTTCTTGGAACCCCATCATCACTTCTCTCCTTCTCAATTTGGTTTTTGCAAGTGCCATATCACAATTTGATGTTCTGGTGAACTTGGTCTATATTCGTACTGCTTTTGCTGTGAAGACCTCCATTCTTGCTGTCCTTTTTGACCTGGAAAAGGCTTATGACACAACCTGGAGATACCATATTCTGTCCCAACTTTGTTCTTTTGGCTTTCGTGGTGATCTCCCTCGCTTTCCCAAAGCTTCCTCTCTCGTCGTTCCTTTAGAGTCAGGCTTGGTGCCAAACTCTCTGCCTCTTTTCGACAATACGAAGGTGTACCCCAAAGGTAGTGTTCTGAGCACTACTATTTTTCTGGTTGCCCTCAATGGTTTTCTTTCCTCACTTCCTTCTGGCATCTCCTCCGCTCTTTATGTCGACGATCTTACTCTTTGCTGTCGAGGTGATGATTCGCCTCTCCTTCAACAGCGGCTTCAACTTGCGATTGATGCCGTGTCGTCTTGGACCACCGATCATGGCTTCAAGTTCTCTGCCACTATAATACTTGTGCTATGACTTTTACTCGAAAGCATGTCGTCCTCAGTCCTTCTTTGTCACTTTATGGTCATCCCCTTGTGTACAAAGATTCCTTTGTACTTGTACCTTTGTAATGCTGTGTGAACAGAGGCTACAGTTAAGGATTGGCGTCCGGTCAATCCTTCCCAACCAGGATACAAACCCCAGGCCAAAGCACTCACGAAGTCTCGGGAGTCTTGTCACCGAGCCACATGGACTACCAATTTCACTGCTTCTTTTATGCAGCATGTAGTCAGAGCTAGTCATAGTTGCAACCAGTCAGTCAAGCATTCAGTCAAGACAATCAGGCATTCACAGTTGTAGCAACCAGTCTTTTTAAATACACAAGTTGATGTTGTTTACAGAACACCAATGTTATGTACTCTCAAACCCATGTACCTTGTTGTGTACAAGTCTGTCAGGGAGGGTGTCTACCTCCAGGCCACCATCTGGTAGAAGGTAGCCGAAATCTGAACTGTATTAATACCGAACCGACCGCTCTACGCCTTCCTGGAGGGATAGGAGATATTTCTGGAAGTGTCTAGTGTGGGGTTGGAGATATGTAGGATATAGCGGGGATGGGGAAGTATGTAGGATATAGCGGGGATGGGGGAAGTATGTAGGATATAGCGGGGATGGGAGAGCTGAGGAGATGTGGTGTGACCACAGCCAGTCTGTGATAGTCTGCCAGACACTGAGGGGGTCAATTGGACA
>WNGS01005451.1:7700177-7713069 GCA_020271785.1 Procambarus virginalis | reverse complement strand
TATGTCAAAATTACATGCACATGTGAGATTATTAAGAGTAATTAGAAGAGTAAGGATTAGAAAAGACTCGCTGGGGGAATGAAAAGTGCTT
Source organism: Procambarus virginalis (assembly GCA_020271785.1). Taxonomy (NCBI): domain Eukaryota; kingdom Metazoa; phylum Arthropoda; class Malacostraca; order Decapoda; family Cambaridae; genus Procambarus; species Procambarus virginalis. The sequence goes on along the minus strand of WNGS01005451.1, from coordinate 7,712,978 downwards.
ATAACTACAGTATAGCAATATTGGAAGGGATGGCCACAGGGTTGTCTTGAGATTTAGTGCTGTTTTACAGATACAAGATGCAGGTTTGGCATGAACTTAAGCATGTATGTGTGTTGGTCAAAACATTGTCAAAATTGTCTCCTTCCCCCCCCCCCTCCCCTCCTCCTCCCTCTGCCTCATCTTCTCTCTCTCTGTCTTGTCTTTCCAGTATGCCTTAACCATGTGGTTCTACGGCAGCGGGCTCGGAGGACATTTCTTATGAGATGCTTCACCATCTCCCTCCATGCTCGTCTCAGTATTTACTAGCTAGGTCTGGAAGTCATCGTTAGTCCCCGAGCACTGGCTCGATGCCGTTGTACTTCCTATTGGAAAACAGGGGTCTCGCAGGACAACCCCTTAGGACTTTTGCCCTATTGCCCTTAGAGTTGTCTGCAAACTCTTGAGCGTATGGTAATTGTTCTTCTGATGTGGTTCTTGGAACCCCATCATCACCTTCTCTCCTTCTCAATTTGGTTTTTGCAAGGCCATATCACAATTTGATGTTCTGGTGAACTTGGTCTATATTCGACTGCTTTGCTGCGAAACCTCCATTCTTGCTGTCCTTTTTGACCTGGAAAAGGCTTATGACACAACCTGGAGATACCATATTCTGTCCCAACTTTTGTTCTTTTGGCTTTCGTGGTGATCTCCCTCGCTTTCCAAAGCTTCCTCTCTCGTCGTTCTTTTAGAGTCAGGCTTGGTGCCAAACTCTCTGCCTCTTTTCGACAATACGAAGGTGTACCCCAAAGGTAGTTTCTGAGCACTACTATTTTTCTGGTTGCCCTCAATGGTTTCTTTCCTCACTTCCTTCTGGCATCTCCTCCGCTCTTTATGTCGACGATCTTACTCTTTGCTGTCGAGGTGATGATTCGCCTCTCCTTCAACGCGGCTTCAACTTGCGATTGATGCCGTGTCGCTCTTGGACCACCGACATGGCTTCAAGTTCTCTGCCACTATAATACTTGTGCTATGACTTTTACTCAAAGCATGTCTCCTCAGTCCTTCTTTGTCACTTTATGGTCATCCCCTTGTGTACAAAGATTCCTTTGTACTTGTACCTTTGTAATGCTGGGTGAACAGAGGCTACAGTTAAGGATTGGCGTCCGGTCAATCCTTCCCCCATGATACAACCCAGGCCAAAGCACTCACAAGTCTCGGGAGTCTTGTCAGAGCCACATGGACTACCAATTTCACTGCTTCTTTTATGCAGATGTAGTCAGAGCTAGTCATAGTTGCAACCAGTCAGTCAAGCTTCAGTCAAGACAATCAGGCATTCACAGTTGTACAACCAGTCAGTTTTTAAATACACAAGTCTGATGTTGTTTACAGAACACCAATGTTATGTACTCTCAAACCCAATGTACCTTGTTGTGTACAAGTCTGTCAGGGAGGGTGTCTACCTCCAAGGCCACCATCTGGTAGGAAGGTAGCCGAGAATCTGAACTGTATTAATACCGAACCGACCGTCTACGCCTTCCTGGAGGGATAGGAGATATTTCTGGAAGTGTCTAGTGTGGGGTTGGAGATATGTAGGATATAGATGGGGGAAGTATGTAGGATATAGCGGGGATGGGGGAAGTATGTAGGATATAGCGGGGATGGGAGAGCTGAGGAGATGTGGTGTGACCACAGCCAGTCTGTGATAGTCTGCCAGACACTGAGGGGGTCAATTGGACAGACTTGCTGCTAGGCAAGGAACTAAATGAGATGAATGCCAAATTTTGTGAAATATATGATAAAGGCACAAACATTCATATCAAAACACAAGACGGCCACCAGGGACGCCTGGTGGCGGAGTGGACAGCACTCAGGACTCGTAATCCTGGGGACCGGGTTTGATCTCCGGCGATGGTGGAAAACGAATGGGAAGCTTTTCTCCCTGATGCCCCTGTTACCTAGCAGGAAATACGTGCCTGGGAGTTACAGCTGGTACGGGCTGCTTCCTGGGGGGGGTGCAAATGATCGTTGATTAACAGTCAAAAAGCGGGCCAAGAGAGCAGAGCTCAACCCCTGCAAGCACAACTAGGTGAACTAGAGATGGACCAGGAAACAGGATTTATTTAACAAATTGTGAGAGGGCCAGAGAGGAAAAGACAAGAAAATGGGTTCAGTATCGAAATAGGTTTAACTCACAAACATACCAGCATTACAAGCAAGCAACTGTTAGTCAGTCCTCGTGGCAAAGTGGTAAGACACTTGCCTGGCGTTTCACAAGCGCTTTGGCCTGGGTTTGTATCCTGGCCGGGGAGGATTTACTGGGTGCCAATCCTTAAGGAGTTCGTTCTTAGGCGTTTCGCCTTAAACCAAACAGGGTTTGGTTTAAGTGTTTGTTGGCTCCATTTTTGGTCATTTCTTACTTTTGGCTTAGTCACACTCCTGTGCCCTCCTGATCTTTTGAACAGGGTTTTAGGGTTTCTTACCTCCCCTCAGTTTTGTTACCCCTTCGTCCAGGTTTGCTCCTATGCTCTCTAGTTCTTTTGATCCTGGGCATTCATTTTCTTTGTATCCAGCCTTTGCCTCCTTTCCTGGCTATGAGTGAGATTCCTGGTTTTCAGTGTGTTCCTTTGGTGTTTGTTGCGTGCTTTGTTTGGTCGTGGGTGCATCATTTCTTGTCCGGTTGTGACCATTTGCCATTACCTCTGCATTGCTAGGAATGCGCAGTGCGACATTGTTTGTGGCACTGGTGTCCCTGATTTCTTGTTCCAGGGACCTGTTTATCTTGGGTCATCTGTAGTGGTATGAAGTTTAGCCAACTTGCAGTCTACACTTGGGGCCCATGGCATCCATAAGTTTGTGGCTCTGCCCAGATTGTTTTCAAACATACCCTGGATAGCTTTTTGGACTTGGGTATGTCTGTGGGCCAACAGTGCTAGCAGCTGTCCTTCGTGAACGTGCCTGGTCCGTGCAGGGTTTGTATGGCAGATTACTTGTTGCCGTTTCCCTCTACTTAAGGGTTCCTGCCTGCTGTTCTTGTCCTTGGGTGAATTTCCATAGTCATCATTCTCCATGGTGACACAGCACCAGTGAGCCTCGAAAGGAGCGCTCCCAGAAAATTGTCGTAGCATGTAATGAAAAGCCTCTTTTTGGTGTGAAATGCCTGGCCTCCTTCCACTATTGCCCCCACCCCGACGCCTTTAAGGAATAAATGGGTTATATTTATACCGTATCATTGTCTTAACATGGATAAAGGTCACTTTGGCCATATTTTCAATTAACTGTTAAAATAAATCTAGGTGCCAAATATTTGTAACATGAGTAAATGTTTGTTTGTGCTGTATATGGCAGCCCTCAAGAAGTGGTTTACTCTTGGCTGTGTGAATCATTAGGGTACTATTATGAATATTTTATTAGTGTGGTGGTGTGTTCATGATGGTTAATTGATGTCATTTGTCTATGTTTAGCCTTTTACTGCACTTCTCAACTCTTCCTACTTATTGAAAATTGGGTAATAAGTAGTTACACAATTTCTTGTGTGTTAATTGGCCTTTTTATTTCCAGTTAATAGCCTGCCAATACTGAAGGCTGAAGCAATCAAGTATGTTATCAGCTTCCGGAGTGCATTACCCTTTGATGCAGTGAAGATCTGTGTGCCAGACCTTACTCTGCTATTAACTGCCCAGTCACCAGTAGTCCATACATATGCTGCTGCTGCAATTGATAAAATCTTTATACTTAGAGTGAATAATCAACTTGTCGTACAGAAGAATGATGTCTCTCCCATTGCAGGGTCATTATATGTTAACCTCCTCGGGGCTATGGCAATGCAAGGATCTGAACAAAATGAGTATGTAATGAAAACAATGATGAGGGTCACAAGCCTTATTGAAGAAGATTTGATGCAACATGCCAGTCTCATTGTGCCTCAACTTGTCATTAAACTACAACATGTTGCCAAAAATCCAACAAAACCGCATTATGTTCATTATTTGTTTGAAACGCTCTCATTGGTTATTAAAGCCATTTGTAACACTGTGGATGGTGCAGTCTGCGAATTTGATAGAAATCTATTTCCAATCTTTCAAGAGATCTTACAAAATGAGGTTGATAGTCTCATTCCCTATGTTTTTCAAATTATATCCCTTCTCTTGGAAAGGCAAAATTCAGAAGTTCCTGAAGCATACCTTTCATTGTTGCCTTTCTTAGTTATGCCTGTATTGTGGGAGCGGCCAGGGTATGTGGCGCCCATGGTGAGACTACTGCAGGCTTACATTGAAAAGGCTCATGTCAAGGTTGTCCAGTTGGGTAAGTTAGAAGCAGTTCTTGGAGTGTTCAACAAACTAAATGCTTCTAAAACCAATGATCATGAAGGTTTTTATCTTCTACAGTGTATGCTCCTCCACATGCCTAAAGAAGTCTTGGAAAATTATTGGAATCAGATCTTTACTATTATGTTCAGACGCTTAACGTCGAGTAAAACTACTAAATATGTTAAATGCCTCCTTGTGTTCTTCAGTTTATTCACCTGTCAACATTCGGCAGCTCGCTTGATCCAGATAATTGACTCTCTTCAACCTAGCATGTTCAGTATGGTTATCGAACGCCTGATATTGCCCGACGTTCAGAAAGTGAATGGTGATGTGGAAAAAAAGATCTGTGCTGTAGGACTAAGCAATTTGATAACAGACCCGGTAATGTACACTGGGAGTTATAATATCCATTGGGGTGCATTATTAGAAGCTTTAGTGAAACTTTTTGAATGTCCTGAAGACAGTTCACTGCCTGCAGGGGAGCACTTTATTGATGTTGAAGATATCCCAGCCTTCCAAGGTTCCTCTGCGCGGTTGATGCACGCGATGCGAAGTGATTCTGATCCCCTTAAAGGACAAGTTGACAATCCACAGATATACTTGGCTCAGCGTCTGGCTCAGCTGTCTCAGGCTCACCCTGGAACACTGCAAGCTCAGTTGGCACAGATGAACCAAACTGCACAGGCACACATTCTGACATACCTGCAGCTAGCAGGCGTCAGTCTTGCATGAGCAAAGTGTTCATTGTGTACAGCCGGGTGATAAGTATGTCATTTTCTAGCAGTTCTCATATCGGCTAGTTCCTTGAGAGCATGCAAGGATATAGAGAACATTTATTTTTTCATATTTATGGTGATAATAGTATAACTAATTTTCATTTAGTCAAAAACACTTTGTTCAGATACATTGTCATTTTGAGTAATAGCCTCTATACGAGTGATCTAAATAGTAAGTTGTTATACTTTTAGGTAAATAATATAAATTAGTTAAATTCTTCCTGTACATCTATGTCACTGTCATGAGTATTTTCTGATTTGGAAAAATTTAAAACTAAATTGAAAAGTCATGTTAAGTAATGCGTATCTTTTTTTTTTCTTGACTAGTTTTGCATGAACAGTATATTTCCCACTGTGTGGGTGCTGGTTAATGATTGTGAATTTATCTTCAGTACATTAAATTGAATAATATAAACATTTTTATTTTATCGTATACCTGATAAGTTTTTTCTATCTCATTTTTTTTCATAACCGTGAACTTGTAAACACTCCAGGTCTGAAACAGACTAATTCAGATATGAATGTGGAATTAGTTTGTCCTATTTGGTGCTTTGTTCCAAGTTGTAAATTGTGATGATGGAAAACATCTCTGATGCCCCTTCTCACCCCTCCCCCCCCCCTCCCCTCTTCACTTTTGTTATAAATTTTATATTACTGACTATTTTTTAGTCCAGTAAGATGACTTCAGTAAGTCAGAACTAAGATGGCAAGATGACTTCAGTAATTGATAAAATTTTGTGGTTTTTTGCCATTCTGCCCAACCCTGTAATGTGATGCCAATATGCCTTCAAAAACACCAGTTAAACATGCTTAAATGGAGTTTGCTAGATATCTTTCTATTGTTCAGCAAATCCCATTTCCTGGTTAGCAGCTTAAATTGTTTTTGTATAAGTTTTCCAGCTATGTAAAAGGCAGAATAAAACTTTGATCAATTTCTATATTCTATTCTATATTTACCCTAGTATTTCAAATGGTGCACATTTTCCCGTTGATGAGCATTTTGTGGTGGAACTTTGTGGTTAACACTTTGCGCGCCCGGCGAACGAGGAAAAAAAAGCGGGATGTGCGCGTGCGGCAAAACAAAAATGTGTATACTCTTTTTACTCTCCTGACCTTAGTTCTTGAGCTACGTATTTCATTTTGGTACCAATGTGTTCGCAATAAAATTCTCTAGAAGAACCAGTAAAAAAGGTCGCGAAAGGTATATGAATACCAGTACCAAATAAATAACTACGTAGATGACTCGCCGTGAGCGCTAAACAGCAACAAAATGTTTCTACTCTTGGAACTTTGTGGTTAATAACTTGAGTATACATTACTTTCCATACCACGGGTACTGTGGGACAGTAGAGTATGGCTAATGAAGGCCGGCGTTTATGAAAGCCCTCTGTCTGGTAAGAGCCACATGAAATGTGCTTCCTTGCTTGGTTAGTGGACAATTATGAAATTAATAGCAATGCATTGGTATGTGTGGGGCTAGGTTACTATGACGACATGTGGAATGTAATCATCCTGCAACCTTTTTATTGTTTTCTAATGGTGCTGATCCTAGAAAAAAATTTCATTGGGTTCCCTTCTTTTGCCACATTAGGGGATGTAAATTGCACATGCAAAATGCAATCTCGCACTTGACATATCATTGTTTACACATATTTACACATGATGTATGTTATGTGTAAGCTAGTCTTTGAAAATGTAAGCAGCTTACAAAACGCATTCAGGCATCGGACCAAAAATAAAAATGTAAAGAATGAATATTGGAGCGGTAATTTTTCAATTACCCTCGACAGTGAAGAAAAACGTAAATTATTGAGAGGATTTGTGTTAGAATTATTAATCTTACCCTTTCAGTCATATTCAACGTGTGTGTATATATATATATATATATCACTTTATTTTAAAGTTTCATTACACAAAAAGGGTTACAACATTGGTTACATGCAGGGTACAAGGCTACTTGTCACAGGTTGTAGAGTTCCTCCAGCTTCTCGGATAGTGTGCAGGAACCGGTCGGTCGAGCGGTAGGGAGCGATAGTGTGCAGGGAGCCGGTCGGCCGAGCGGACAGCACGCGGGACTTGTGATCCTGTGGTCCTGGGTTCGATCCCAGGCGCCGGCGAGAAACAATGGGCAGAGTTTCTTTCACCCTATGCCCCTGTTACCTAGCAGTAAATAGGTACCTGGGTGTTAGTCAGCTGTCACGGGCTGCTTCCTGGGGGTGGAGGCCTGGTCGAGGACCGGGCCGCGGGGACACTAAAGCCCCGAAATCATCTCAAGATAACCTCAAGATAACAAGATAACCATGGATGCAGTGAGCATTTCCTCGCTGGATCGCCACACTAAGGCGCTGAAAGAGAAAACTGGTGGCTCTAGGGTCTCTAGTTGTTTTAATTAGCTTGGAACCCAGCTCCTTCAAAAAACTAGCAGCATTTTTATCCCAGGCACCAAGTGTGTCTGAGGTAATGGAGACATAATTGTTGTGGTGATCAAGATCTCTGTATTTGTGACTTGGCTGCTTCCCAGTAATAGGCAGCAGCACTGAAGTAAATATAGGTGTTGGCTAAAGTTGAAACGCAAATGTAGTCCCACACCAACTGTACCATTCTTCCAGGGGGTTCACCATGATCCCGTCTGGGCAACCGATAGGCTCATCAGAGTTATGGGGCTCTCTCCCTGCTGGACAACCGGCTGTGGTGAGGCTTCTCTTAATGTCATTAATCTCGCCGTGTCTTGCATGCCATCATCTTGTCCGTTGACGGAGAAGGCCATGCCATCCATACCTGTCGGCCACTGCCTCACCGCAAATACCCTGTACACCTGTATTCAGTATGGATTGGGGCAGCAATTCGGAGGGCCTGCGGTGTAAGATGCGTGCCGGTCGCTAATATAAAGTCACCTGCATGGGGAGCTGCTACAGCTTTTAAGTCGAGCAGTGTCATGTGGTGATGTCACAGCTGCTTGATCAACAATGGGATGATCCCAGCTGGATTGCTTGCGAGCTAAAAGTGGTGGTGGTTGGAGTGCTGGTCCTGTGAGAGAGACCCATTTGGTGGTGCAGACCGTAAAGCTGGGATCATGTATCCCTGCCTGTTGAACTAGGTACTCAGGTAGGCTTTCCTTCACCAGGTTGTCAGATGCCACTGAAGAGGTCAGGAATGCTGGTACAGCAATTTGTGTTGCTGTGTGAACGCCGAGGCCCCCCGAGTCTGGCAGGAAGGGAGGCTTGTTTCCACTGAGTTCATGAGGGAAAGGTTGAGGGCTTTTCTAGCATTGATTTCAGCAGGCTGTTGTACTCTTCTAATTTAAAATTATTGAAAGATAGCAAACATCTAAAAGTAGGTCAGCATTTGGTGATGAGGTAAAGTGCATCTTGAGGTTATCGTGAGACGATTTCGGGGCTTAGCATCCTCGCGGCCCGGTCCTCGACCAGGCCTTTTTGTTACACCCCCCTCCCCCCAGGAAGCAGCCCGTAGCAGCTGTCAAACTCACAGGTACCTATTTACTGCTAGGTAACAGAGCCATGAGGGTGAAAGAAACATTTTGCCCATTTGTCTCTGCTTCCACTGGGGATCGAACCCGGAACCTCAGGACTACGAATCCGAAGCCCTGTCCACCCAGCTGTCGGGCGCCCTATTATGAGCGTCAATGTCTTGAATCTTTTCATTCATCCTTTTCGGGTCTGATCTTCTTACTGAGGACCTCGTCGATGGCGTTCGCTCCTAGGAGTGTGCTGTCCTCAGGGTTGGTTATATGAATATCAGGCAAAACAGCCTTTATTCAACCTATTATGTGCTGGTTGGTAGAGGTTATTTCGCACTTGGAAGAGTTCAGGGTGAAGCCTAGACTTGCTCCTTGCTCTTGAGTTATTCTTATGTCATCCAGGAGGGAGTATGGGGAGCCAGCTAGAGTACCATCGTCCAAAAACGAAATGTTGAGCTCACTGGACAGGTTATCGGGGTGACTTCCTGGATAACTATGCAGAAAAGAAAAGAAAAAAGAAGCAGGTGGGGGGCACCCAGTTGGACACCTTGTGATTCAATTTTCATGTTCCCCAAACAACAGTTAGATTCTTGCTGTAACGTGAGTTTACAAATGGGTAAAGGGAAGGAAAAAAGCGATGAACCGCACTGAGTACTACATCCCTTGTTACCAGATAGAAAGTATTTTTTAAATCAAGTTTTATCAGGACTTTTTCATCCGCAATGCTGGTAGTGTAGGCTCTAGCTGGATGAACCGCTGCCTCACACCCTTGGGGAATGATAAATGATAAGAACAACAACATAAGAATGAAGGCATCTGCAGAAAGCCTATTGGCACATACGAAGCAGCTCATACTTATATCCACATATTCTAAGAACATAAGAATAAAAGTAGCGGCAGAAGGTCGATTGGCCCATAAGAATAAAGGTAATTGCAGAAGGCCTATTGGTCCATACGAGGCAGCGCCTATTTATAACTGTTGTTACAGATTTAGCTACTCAGGACGAAGTGTCCATGTAGCACGGGCTATGGTGAGCCCGTTAAGAGGGACTGTTGTTGTTGTTGTTATAGATTCAGCTACTCGGAACAAGTTCCAAGTGGCACGGGCTATGGTGAGCCCGTAACTTACCTGGCACAGGAGCTGGGCAAGAAGCACGGGCTATGGTGAGCCCGTAACTTACCTGGCACAGGAGCTGGGCAAGAAGCACGGGCTATGGTTAGCCTCGTGGACAGGAGATGTCTCCCGTCTATTTATAACCACCCAATCCCACTCATATACATGTCCAACCCACGCTTGAAACAATCAAGAGACCCCACCTCCACCACACCACATGGCAACTAGTTCACAAATCAACAGCCCTGTTACTTAGGAGAGATAGGTAACAAAAAACATCCAAGCTGTTTTGGCTTCATGTCTGCTGCTGCCTGGCTAACTGTTCTAGCAGCAGCATTAGCGACAAGGCGCCGGAGTGAATTGCCCACAGCAATCGGTCTGATTCCTCCATCCTTTTTTCTCAAGGCATAGAGGGTAGCGCCAAAAAGAAAGGCCATATAATCTCTGGTATGTTGCCAGCTAGACATGTGTTGGAGAATTTAGTTAGTTCCCCCAGGAAGTTCTGTGCAATGTCTCCCAGTGCAGGGTTGATCATTTGTTTGATGTGGTTGGGTCTTAGTCCTGTGATCCTGCCTGCTGATCCTGGTGGGAAGGATAAAGCTGCTTTATGCACCACGGATTCGCCCACACACAAGGGTTCTGCTCTGGTGACACCGACTAGTGGAACACTTGAGAATGGTCCAGGACGGACCGAAACGTCGTCCTCCTTTCACCTTCTAGTGTGTGGTCTGGTCAACATACTTTAGTCATGTTATTGTGACTCATCGCCTGCTAGTGGAACACTGTCGTCACGTGGAGCTCTGGGTGGGTGTTTTTCTATCAGGGCTTGTACTGTATTGGCATCCCTGGTGACAACTGTGTCCTCGCGGGTGATGACTCTGATCGCCCCTACTGTGTTGCCTTCTATTTTCTTGCTGACTGTTGCTCTGATTTTGGATGCCTTGGTTCTGCTGTTAATACCTTTACTGCGGCGGGTGTTTTTGGCACGGGTGGGGATTCAATTTCTTTCTTTATCATGCACCCCATACCCATCCCGTGGGCGGTGGTGTAAAGGATTACAGAGGCACATACAAGTATTTGGTTCAGGAACTGAAGCCTGTAGTTCGTTTAGCTAAGCAAATAAAAAAATTTGATGCTAGTTACAAAATTATTAATGTTGTATATACATGTACACACTCTCATACATATATATATATATATATATATATATATATATATATATATATATATATATATATATATATATATATATATATATATATATATTTGGGGTGAAACATATGAACATAAGAATAGAGGTAACCGCAGAAGGCCTATTGGCCCATACGAGGCAGCTGGCATCTACATACAAAGATTAATCCAGTGTAATTGGCCTGTTATGTTGAACATTGTCTTCTGTGTTGGCATCGTTATGTTCTGGTCTTGTCCTTACTCTCATTGGGGAAGAGTAAATAGTTCCGTGATTTGGGTGTTCATGGTAGGTTGTTCTGTTCTTATGTGAATTGCTTCAAGAATTTGTAATCTTCTTGCATCTTGGGTTCTGTCTATTATGCATGTATTCTTGTTCAACATTTCTCTTGTTAGGATGATGTCATGGGCTTGTCTCATGTGATTCCTAGGGGCACCGGATTGAAGATGGCATGTCAAACGCCTCGTCAGCTTGGTCGACGTCATACCTATGTACTTAGATTGAAGGTTACATCCTTCGTGGGGCAAGTGTACATGTATACAACGCTTGACTGCTGTAGAGGGTTCTCCGTCGGCTTCGGGCTGTTTTTGATAAGGAGTTCGGAAGTCTTCTGTTTTATAGAATATTATCAGGTTTATGTTTTGGTTAGGAGTAATGCTTTTTACTCCTTTACGGATTATTTCTTTCATTTCTTTCCTCTTTTATATGTTCACTGTGCATGTTGATTTGTAATATAATTTTATTGGAGGTATTGTGGTTTCTGTTCTAGGTTCAGGATTATACCATCGGTCCAAGTGTCTTCTTATAGCAGCGTTTATTTCCGCGTTGCTATATCCATTGTTCACCAATACCTGAGTTACTCTTTCAAACTCTCTACTCACGTTGCTCCATTCAGAGCAGTGGGTAAGCGCTCGACGAATATAAGCATTGAGAACACTGGCTTTGTATCTTGGGGACACTCACTTCTACCGTTCAGGCATAATCCTAGTGGTGGGCTTGGTATATACGTTTATATATATATATATATTATATATATATATATAATATATATTATATATATATATATATATCTATATATATATATATATATATATATATATTCTAACACGAATTTTCTCAATATTTTTATGTTTCTTTTTACTGTCGATGGTAATTGAAAAATCAATTCTCTAACATTCATTTTATTTTTAGTCTGGCGCGACACTTGAACAGAAGGTCTTAGTCGACATGAACTTGAAACCGGCCATATACTGCAGGTATGTTGACATTTTTACACAGGTACCTGATGTCAGACATCTGCAGGAGCTGAAGGAGGCATTCGAGGGTAATTCTGTGTTGCGTTTCACTTACGAGATGGAGAAGGATGGAAGTTGCCCTTTCTAGATGTAACAGTCATGGAAAGGAGCGGAGGTTCCACACTGCAGTCTACACTAAGGAAACAAACATAGGAATGTGCCTCAATGCCAACAGTGACTGCCCAGACAGGTACAAGAGGAGTGTCGTAACGCTTATGTCGACCGTGCTCTCAGACACAACTCAGAATGGAAGCAAGTCGACGAAGAACTCTGCAGGGCAAGGCAGGTCCTAGTCAACAACGGCTTCTCCAATGGTTTCGTTGAAGACTTCATAAGAAGGAAGGTGAAACGCCATGCAACCTCTGAAGAGACAACTAACACAACACCTTTACCCCCTATTAGACTATTTTACAGGAACTTCTTTTCCACAGTTCATAAAACGGAGGAAAGGGTCTGAAAGATATTGTTAATAAGAATGTTATCCCTACAGACAAAGATCAGAAGATACAATTGACGATTTACTATAAAACCAAAAAACCGCCAGCCTACTCGTGAGAAACTCTCCAGACACAAAGCAGAACGCTTTAAAAGAGACCAACGACGTCTATGCCTTCAAATAACCACTTGGGGACTGTAAGCCTCAAAGAACTCAGTATATAGGCA
>WNGS01005451.1:7676618-7699177 GCA_020271785.1 Procambarus virginalis | reverse complement strand
CCTTATGTCCGGTGCGTGATTGTCAAGCGGATTGAGTAAGGCGTCCCTGTACATACAGTTGCGTTGCTCCTGGCAGTATGGGTTCGAGTACTTCTGGGGTGGTGAGTTTTCAGTTGCCATATAGTCTTGGGGACCATTCAGGCTTGTTCGCATATATATATATATAATATATATATATATATATATATTATAATATATATATATATATATATATATATATATATAATGTATGTATGTATAGTATTAAACATAGTGGCTTTAATAGAATGCTTTTGCTAGGCTACTACAGTGAAATTGTAAGAGGAATACTTGTAACCTTGCATAGGGAGGTCATCCGGTGGCACTGGTTGGACGTCTCTGTTGCAGAAGTGGGTGTTACAGCACACCAGGTGAGGGCCACGACCCGTCAACTGATGGACGCAGGTTCAAGCACAACAGTGTATTTAGGCCGCTGAGGTAGGAAAAGATAAACAAATGTTAAAAGTACTGTATAAAAATCTAAACAAAATGATTAAAGTTGGTTTAGTTATGAAATCCCAACATACGTTAACTATTAGATGATTCCGTCACTGAGGAAGTGATAGCCGAAGCTATTTGAACCACTTCCCCACCGGCATTCGGATGGTAATCTTGGGCATAGCATTTTATCAAATCACCTCATTTTGGGGGCAACACGTGAGGAACACAAATGCGAACAAGCCTGAATGGTCCCCAGGACTATATGCGACTGAAAACTCACACCCCACAAGTGACTCGAACCCATACTGCCAGGAGCAACGCAACTGGTATGTACAGGGACGCCTGTGCATACTTTTGTTTCGAGTAGCTGAATCTAAAACAACAACAGGAAGAGAACTGGCATCTGAAGACCTGCCAGAGAGAGTGCAGGGTGGACACCACCACAATAAATGCAGTGAACTAGCAAGGCCTTGTAATCAGTCTCATCATGACAGGATTCACTACAAAGAAAGCCAAAGAGCAGAACACTGACAATTAGAAGCTCAACGTTCAGACTTCCAGCAAGTAGTATTGGACTTTCGTGGTTTGGGGACATATTCTTGAACTGAACATCTGGCACCCTTAAGGACTTCTGAGAACCGGAGAATATGATAATCAAAACCAATTTGTGCTATAAGAATGAGCCGAGTACACTTACCACAAGAAGGCTATCGACTTGGATAACGAAGTGTACCTGAAACTCGTGATAGCCTTGATATCTTCAAGGCAACTATGAAGGTCCCTGCTCCCAACATGAGATGGAGCAGAGCTATATTGTTGACACTTGTGTCGATATTCTTGGAGACCTAAACCAGGACCCGCAAAACTACAAGAGTGCACCAAGTGAGTGAATTATGTGAAGATGTACATGAATATCATCAAATACCGACAGCTCAGCAGTAATGTATTTACCTGAATTTATCTGAGGGCCACTAACACTCTAGTGGCCTCAATGAGGACAGAAGGTGGCTGGCTTGTCAAAGGCCCTGATGACTTTTTCCAGTTGGATTTTAAAATTTAACAGAGTTTTGGCATTTACAGCTTAGGCGGGTAGGCAGATCCATGGGTTTATAACCCTGTGGGTGAAAAAGCATCCTGCATTGGGGTTTTATGAACTTGACACTGTTGCTCCTTGTTCGTGTTACATCAGACCTTTTGAAGAAATTGTTCGGATCATCGTCCAAATTGTTCAGTAGTTTAAAGGTTGGTTTGCAGTCTTGTTAGCTCTGTGGCCCTCAACCGTTCCTGGCACAAGATTTGACTTAGTTCTGGAATGGTTTTTTTTCACCCGGTGTTGAATTTTCTCCAAAGCAGCTATGTCCTTCTGAAGATGAAGTCTCCATGCTTGGATACAGTAACCCAAGTGGGGGCGCACCAGAGATTTATACATCTGAATCACTACCTTCATTTAAATTCAAAGGTACACTTGACAATCGACTTGAGAATGGTCCAGGACGGACCGAAGCGTCGTCGTCCCTTCACCTTCTAGTGTGTGGTCTGGTCATCGCCACGTTATTGTGACTCATCGCCTGCCTATAGACATTATTTGATATGAATGCAGAGAGACATATATAATGTGTTTACTATTTTTTGCCTCGTTTATAGAGGACTGGGGAAATGTGAAGTGGGGAAATGTCGAGTAATAGATAACTGTCACCTGCATGGGAGGTGGGTGAGGGGAGGGGGAGGGTGCGACACATGACACCTCCTTAACGCGAACACAGTCCACTCCTGCGCGGGGCGTCAAAGACCACACACCGGTTCTGAGTGCTCTGCTACCATGTGGTGGTGGGGAAACCACATGACTATGTGCTGCTGCTGCTGCTGCTATGTGGCGGTGTGAGCTATGCTATAGCGTATTGCTGTCATTCAACGCAGTAACGTCTCGGCCTTCAAAGAGGTGAGCCGCACAAATCCTCGCTCCCAAACACATCCATGTGGACATGTAGGCATGTGGTGACGACCCTTAAGCCTATGAGGCAGCTATGTGTAGCCGCTCCTTACCTTCTGGAAGCAAGCTAGGGGAGGGGAGTGAGGGGAGAGGCCCACCCACCCTGTTTACAAAAAACCATTACGGGTCATTCCCATCCGTCAGTTGTTGCTGTGACCTCCTACCGTGTTCACCCCTCAACTCCGACATGAAAACTAATCACCTGCGAATGAAGATATTGGAGACCCACACCACAGGCAGAGAACTGGTAAAATATATACACTTCACTACATAAAACAGAGACCCGTACTATCAGTCAAAGCTTCCGTCTCCTCCCCTCCCTTCCCCTCTCCCGTTAACCTCCTTCATGTACCCTACCCCTAACCACCCCATCTTAAAAGGTCGGTCTCCTACCCAGTCATGGGAAGAGGACCCCCACTCTAGACTTCCTCAACATATACTTCCTACATACTGTTATTTAACTATATATCTACACACGTTTAGATGTGTAAACTGACAAAGAGAGTGTGGGCCAACAATAGGCTGAGTATACAAAGATTCATGTTTACAGAGTCTGTATCCTGAGCACTCTACTTTATGGCAGTGAGTATTGGACACTCCGCGCCCGTCAGGAAAGAAAGCTGAATGCCTACCACATGCGCTGCCGTTGACACATCTTGGACATCACCTGGTAGGATAAGGTGACAAACAATAACGTCCTAGGAAGAGCTAGAATCACCAGCATGTACGCAATGCTGAAACAAAGACGAATGCGCTGGCTCGGGCACGTGGTGGGAATGGGCGACGGCAGGATCCCCAAGGATCTTCTATATGAAGAGCTGATGCAGGGAAAGTGTCCAACAGGCAAGCCCCAGCTACGGTACAAAGACGTATGCAAGAGGGACCTGAAAGCCATGGACGTCGATCTTGCTATATGGGAGACACTGGCGGCAGACGGTTCAGCCTGGAGGCAGTCTGTTCAAAGAGGTCTCTCCAAGTTCGAGGAGTCACTTGCCAAGAAATTGGAGGCAAAGAGACAGATAAGGAAAGCCGGTAGCCAGGAAGACAGACCAGAATCGGACTTCGTTTGTGCTCAGTGTGGGATGGACTGCCACTCTCGGATTGGCCTCATCAGTCACACCAGACGCTGCACCAGGATTGACAACCAGAGCGCAACTCCAGTCTCCCAAGACTGAAGGATGCTTACTACTACACACGTTTAACTCTACGGCGCATACTTATACATATTCATCTACTACTACTACTATTGTTCACCTGGACACCTCACCTGTTCTTATACTTACACTTTTGCCCCCACAACTCTCTAACCCCACGAGACAACGACCCCGCACCTCTGAACACCCGACACCTCCCACAATCACACGCACGCGCGCCCCGGGGTCCCCCCCCCCGAACCCTTTGAGACTACGGGCGTGTGCAACACCTGGGCAGGGGCCTAATTGGCTCACTTGCTCAGGTGTTGCACACGGTCGTATTTTCAATTTACGCTACTGGCTCATTCTCCCTTTCATCATCTCAAACACTTGTGGCAGGCAACCAAGTCCACAAGTCAGGCTTGTCTAGTAAATTGGTTCCCCCATCTCCCGAAGGGGAGCTCCTTACTCCCTGTCTAACATCTAACACATAAACTGTGGTCACTACTTATCATCTTGTTACTCTTGTATGACCCCCTCAGTGTTTCTCGCCCCCTCACTACTGGAGGGGTATATGGTATCGCAGTCACACTTCCTTTAACTGGTACTGTGCACATTCTAACATTTGGTCCGCCCATGTGGCCCAAATATTTTAATTTTTTTGTATACTTTTATACTTTAATCTTTTTTTGAAGGCATAACGACCCATATTACAACTATTAAATTAATAACATTTAGTGATTAATTAATGCAGATAAATGAAGGACAGGACCTTGGAGTTAAAATCCACCATTTTCTGAAAGTTGCACAACAGGTAGGAGCAGCAGTAAAAAAAAAACTAAACCCTAGGAATATTCAAGTGTACGTTTGACGACTTGAGACTTGAGAATGGTCCAGGACGGACCGAAACGTCGTCGTCCCTTCACCTTCTAGTGTGTGGTCTGGTTATCAATGTCTATAGCCTGAGGTAGAGATTTTTTTTAATTTCGCTTATAATTTCGCTTGGACTCTGAGTAACGAACCTCCTCATAGCCGTGAGTGTGTCATTGTTCTTTCCCAAAGGTGAGCCATGACCTCAACATACAAATTCCAAGCATTGAGGTGTTAGCAAAGTAAACATAACATCTCCCCCTCCTCAATCAGTTGACACCCTCACCTCCCCCTCCAGCCTCGCCTCAAAGGAGGAGTGCATAGTGGACCAGATAGCAGGGCTTACCACATAGGTATGTAGTCCTCCATGTCTGGGCGGGGAGCGAGTCTTCAGGGACGGTTCACCTCTGTGAAGTGTGACACGTAACTGGGCTAAATGGGGCAATACCGCTTACCATACCCTCTCCCGCCTGCTCCCTCTCCTTACACTTATCACTCAAGTCTGTTTACTTTCCCCTCCGAAAGTTAGTAAGCTTTTTTACTGAATGTGGGAAACATTTTATAGTTAGTTTTAAAGTTTTTAAATCCTGCAAGAGAGAAATAGAGAGAAAGATCTGGGATTGATATCACACCGTACCTGCCCCCAGAGGTTGTGAGAGTTGGTCTCTCAAAATTCTCCCACAGCTGACTTGAATGGCTCATTGCAGTGCACAGTGCACCGATCCTCGTGCACAAGCCCTATCTCTGTTAACCCTGGATAGTAATCTGTCATGTTGGGTATCTCCAGGATGCCCACATAACCATGAATACGTTTATAATACGGAGGCCGGCGTATGTCCAGGCAGGAAGTAGATACAGGGAAGTTAAGCATACTTGCCACAAAGGGTCAGTGAGTACATAGGAGGTGCCAGCGTGAGAGAGGTAGAGGGGACGCCAGCGAGGCGACTGACCTCTGGGGTCAGCCTCAGCCGGTGCAATGGAGAATAACAACTGTGACGTGGCCATGATATGTTCATGACGTCACCTCTGCTACTGATCATGGAACGATCAATATGATTGGTTCCCGCTCTTTTGATGCAATGCCATTGGTCAAATTGTAATCCCTTGTGTTGTGTCCCACGAGATGCCCTACAGCCGCTGGCAAGGGCATTCACATGAGGGAGCCCTAGCATAGAGGACGTGTCCTGATCTGTCTATCGGCCAATAGACAGAAGAACACCGTCTATTCCTTACCGTCAAGTTAAACTCAGCGTCTTTTCGATATACCGACGCTCGCCCGGAATCGCGACTGTGAATATATTGTTTAGAAGCCTAGTGACAAATCACCAGAGAGAAACAGACTGGTATCAGGTAACCCCTGGTGACAAATTAAGATCATCTGTGAGTGACCTAGAGTGAACTAAGGAGTGCCGCTGCCTAAGTAATCTGTGTGTGACTTTTACCACAGTCTACCTGTACCACAGTGTACAGTGTAGTGCATGGTATCATATAATCAGCCGCCAGCCGCCCTGCCTCACACTACGTGACATCACCACCTTACTCACCGCCAGTGCCATCAAAAGTGTGTGTGTGTGTCTGTAGACATACAGCACGCCCTCCTGCGAGTACCCCCATGTCAAGTACGGTTTGTGGGAAAGCCTGTTGACGAACGGAACAAGCTGTCAGGCCACCTACGAGTTCTTGCATAAATGTGCCTGAGTGAGTGATAGAATAAGAGAGGTACCCTACCTGTAAGTACAAGATCTTGTCATTGTTTTATTGTGTCTGTCTGTGTTGATCTGAGAGATCAACCACCGTTCTCATCTTCTCATACCTGACACAGGTTATAGGTGAAGACACCCGACGGTGTATACGTGTTTATCTGTGTGGTATCACGACATTACACTCGTCTGTGAATGTGAGCTTCACATACACCACACATTTATTATTGTGCAGGTTATTGCCTGTCTCATTGACAGTGCCATTGTGATTTATTGCATATCATCATTACCGAGTATCCGGTTGGAACTCTTGTAATCCCTTTGCATACCGGCAGTTAGGTTTACCGTGTTAATGATTGGCTGTCAACTGTGTTAAGTTAGGTGTTTCTCTACGAGTGGATCCGAGTCGTTTAGCCAGACGTCAAGAGTCTGGCTAATGCAATCATAGCCTTTCTGACGCCAATCTAAAGTAAATCAAGCACTCTTGTGTTAGTGGTTAAGTTAGTAAATAAACTACTGTTAAGCTTTATGCGGTGTTTCCGTTGAACCACTTCTGAATACTGCCAATATTACTCAAGCCTTCAGCTCTAGGTGTCTTCAACACCGAGTTGCCTATATTCACTAAACTATAAATGTGATGAGGACCCTAGGAGTCCCTTAAAGTGTTAATCATTGAGGAGATTCCAACGATCAACGTGGAGCAGGACCAGGTGAGGCTAGTCTGAGAAGAGACCCTCAAGGACTCTAACTCGACCATGCTCCCAGGCCCTGTACGGTTGCTCTTGTATTTTCTCTGCTGATTCCGACAGCTTCGTGAAGCGTCTGTCACATGTACATTGGCGACGTACACAGTTAGAAAACCACCACAGAGGCATCGTACCATTGCGGTGAGTTACCTCATTCTGTGGGACGTCAATGTAAAGGAGGGGTTCTCTTCTTCTACCTTCTACTTTCTCCCCTTTTCACTCTCTGTACCCGTATTCTTACTTTAGTTCTTTACCAAGGGATCCCAAAACGTTCACCTCTAGCCGACCCCACGCCACGTGGTCTCAAGACGATTGACCGTCTTAAGTTTCTACAATCCGTATGACGGGACATAGGCTTTAGCAAAGTTCTAGGATCTCTTATGCGCCGCCACCACCAGACCATTAACACTGTGAGCAATGATCGAGGTCTGGGACGACCACGCTAAACAATCAACCTTGGGGCTTGATTCCCCGTTAGTAACAAATAACCTTGGATCTTTACGTGTGCAGTTAATTAAAATCAACAGGAGTAATAATCCTGATTCGGTGTTAGAATTGGCGCCCAAGTCAACTCGACCACGTGGGGCCCACGTGACAAGGACAATTTCACAAAAATACAAAAGAAAAATGGAAATAATAAAAAAGCAAATTAACTAATTACTTTATTCAAAATTAAGCAAAATCTAAATAATGGTAATCCCTGACTTTTAACACTCCCTGACTGGCAATGAATGGACTATTCCCTACAATTACTCGTAAAGCAACTCTACCTTGGGCGACCAGCTAGGATGTTCGTGCTGTCGGAAGGCCGATGATGGAAAAGCCACCTGCCCGAGCTGTTTCCCAAACCACACTGATTTGTCCTCTCTGCTCCTCTACCCCGACGCCAGAGCAGAGTATCCTTCCGCATAGTCTAAGTATCTAAGTTACTTTGCCAGGCTTAAGTTATAACAATTAACCTCTGTTGTACTGAATATTCCAGCTTGGTTGATTTATTGTACTGAAGTTAAAATTATACAAGCATCTTTAAGGAAAAGCTATTCCCAATTACAAAATAGCTATTTGACCTTTGAGAAAATAGAGGACATGGCAACTGGTGACCTGTGACCTCCGGTCACTCCGCCTCACAGCCTAGTTCTCGCTCGTGACGTCACTGATGGTGACTTAAAACTCCTTCTAATAATGAGAATACTCTTGATATTATAAACAGTAATACTATACAATACAATTTGAATGCAAACTGAATGAAAGCTAATTTCTCTAAATAAGTGAATACTATAGGATGATTCATTATACGAGACTATGAACAAAGGCATCAGTTATCCTCACCGCCAATTCCCCCAGGGAAGATGCTCCCATGTGCTTGGGGTCAGGTCTCTACCCGAGCCTTCTGGAACCTTATTCTGAATAATTCTTACGACAGACCTAGTTTGTTACATCAACATCAGCCTCTACCATACTGAGTCCTGCCCGTCCCTCCCCCTCCCCCCACAACCACTTGTCACCCTCAGAGGTGTATAGGGGGGACATACCTTCACCGCATGTCTCTATATTCATATCAAATGACTATAGCCTGAGGTATAGATCTTTTAATTTCGCTTGGACTCTTGAGTAATGAGCCTTATCGCATACCAGTCTTCAATTTTTTTCTATCAAATCACATCTCTACTGCCATTTAAATAGTATCAGTCAGTAAGCAGTCACTCATGTAAAGCCAGTAGGCATTTTTACTGAGTGTAGGAAACACAACTTCTGGAGCCAGCAGCACTGGGAGACTTGCGGGTGTTTCCACTACTGAATGAATATATGTAATTTTAGATCTAACCCTGGGAGCTTCGCCACTACACACATCTGGGATGGAGGTTTGAGGTGTACTGAGATGGTGTACCTGAAACAATGACTATAAGTTGGAAAAGTTCAGATTTAGGAAGGATATGGGGAAGTATTGTTTAGACAAGAGGGTAGTTGACCACAGTAGTGGAATAAGTTTCCTGTCATCATGAAAGTAAATGGTATAGCTAGCTTTAAAAATAGGCTTGATAAATACATAGGAGAGAGAGAGAGAGGTTGGATTTAATTGGGCACTGCTTAGAATGGGCCAACAGGCCCACTGTGGTGACTCTTTCTTGTGTGCTTATTACCAGTATTTTGTTACCACATTTTCAAGGGATTTGTTGTTGATTCACAGCAGAGTTCCGGGAAGAGTGTGGAGAAGCCAGTAGTGTGAGTGAGCCTCCTGATGACCTCACCATCTACCTGGTCGGGGTTGGTGCTGCGCTCATCCTCATCATCACCATCAGTGCTGCAGCAGTTTTTATATTAACTAAATGCAGGTACTCTATTAAACTTAAAGTCTCAGTAGTTTAAATCAAACAATTTAGTATTAGGCTAATACTGTTATTTATTTATTTAAATAATTTCTGGGTCAGTTGGTCATTCTACCTTAAATTATCTTTTCACAACAGGTCAACATACAGTCAGACATCTCATGTTGCATTTGATGTTGGAATGGAGAAGTTGAAGCCTCCACTGTTGGAGACTCCCAGCCCACCACTACTACTAGCATAGCTTCCACTCTCAAGTTTACAATAGCACCTCACCTTTGTCATGCTGACTCAAAACATTAATTTTGGAGGGTTCAAGATAGTCACAACTTATTCTTAGGCATAATGCAATATGCAAAGCAATTATTCACATAATAACAAATGTAACTGTTTTAATATACCAAGTGTATGACCTTTATTGGTATAAATTTTTGTTAGTGCTCATCCATATTAAGGTAATGTTTAAAATTAAATGAATCAGTTTAAATTAGCCTTGCGTGTAGGTTGTTATAGGCCTACACCGACATATCTGAGTGATGAGGAGTCTTCTAATGACTGTTCATTAGAGGCCATCTCTTCACAACAAAAAAGTTGAGGGAAGTGATCAGTAATGAGTTGAGCATTTACAGTGACAGGTAAGGCAACAAAGCAGAAGACTAGGTGTTGGAAAATATTTGTAATACTTATTACCAAGAAAGTATGAAAGATGGTTAGTATGCTGCCCTAAGACAGGTTAGACCAGTCTCCTACACCGAAAATTAATAAGATGGTACAGAATATATTTTGCTTACATCACAGACTCTTAGCGATGGTACATTATTAAGTAAAAAGCCTTTGAACATGTGCTTTAATTTAGCAACATGTAAGTAATTATCAAAAGGTGCCATGCATTGACATACCATCCTCAATCCCATGGCATTAATACAAAAATTAAATAATTTGCATAGCAGTATGTCAGTACAATATTTCATGTTAATTGTATGATTTTTTTTAGACATACGGAATAGTAAAGGATATATAATGCAGTAAACCATGAATGCAGTTTATACATACTTATTTATAATAATTCATGCTTATACCTTTAAATACAACCTGAGTCTAATAACCCTTGTATATTATTATTTCCTAGATAGAAAGTTGTGTGGTCCTTAACTTTTTCTGGGAGGAGTCCTTTGGTGGCTCCCTTAAGCTATATCCGGAGATGGCTACCCTCTATTGCAGGGGTCTCCAAACTTTTCAATGTAAGGGCCACATTATATATTTCCCATATTTATGCGGGCCGAAGGAATAAAAAATAAAAAACAAAAAACAAATCAGTGCCAGTAATTTAATTTCCTCAAATATTAAAGTATAAACATGGAAAAATTAAAACATATCTTTTTGGAAAAAATTAGGGTAAACTAAATAGATTCCTGCCTTTAGTTTTATGCAACCAAATTAGTGTGACGAATGATACTGTCGTTTTGACTTCAAAATTTCATTAAAATCAGGTTCCAGATTAGATGAGCCAATTGTAAGAATTGATTTCACAATATACAGTTATACACAACTGATTGGTTGTAATGCACAACACATACCTACCAGTACTAGTATCTGTGCGTCACACTATCGAGAGAGAGGAAAACTGACTCGGGCTGAGCGCCACCAGTCAGCAGCCCCAGCTTTGAATAATTCTGCGATGCCATTCGTACGATAATTATTTTTTCAAGGCCACCACACAGGAATTTGTTTGGCGGGCCGGATGAAATTATGTGGCGGGCCGGATGTGGCCAGCGGGCCATAGTTTGGAGACCCCTGCTCTATTGGGTCACATCAGTCACAAGAGTCCTCTTCAGCCTATTGTAGACCAAAGCCAATTCCCCCACACATGCACAAGGAGCTGGGAGCTATTATTGTCACCCTCATTGAGAAAGTGCCCAGGCCTTGCTATCCTCTTCTTATCCCTATTACTATCCCCTTATCATTTGGTGGTTATAATAGGACCTGCCTCGTATGGGCCAATGGGCCTTCTGCAGTTCTTATTCTTACTACTATTCCCTCTACTACACCTTACCGTTCATACCTTTTGCCTTGCTCCTCACCTCTCTCTTGCCTATTTATTTGCCTTCACCTCCCTCATTTTTGAGGGAAAATTACTGAAGATGAAGATGACCCAACCCTCAACGAAACACCGTGGCAACTTGTAGGCAACGGAAAGGCAAACAAACAAAGAAGAACCGAAGAAACGCCCAAAGAAACCAGTTTAGAAGCCAACCAGAACTCAAGAGCAGTACCCAAACCAATGCCAAGGACCATCTTCAAAACCAAAAAAACAGTAGATGGTCCCACTTATGCTTATATTGCTGCACTGGAAAAAGATAATCCAGGATCAGATCTTAGAGCCAAACCTGACATCAGAGGCAGATATAACATATCCACAGCTAATCTGGATATAATCACAAATCTCAGGAATACAGAACACCTAGTTGAACTGAAACCAGAAGAAAAAAAATCACCAAAAATGATAGTACAAAATTTCCCAGTCGAAGTTCATGCAAACAGACTCTTAGAATGCCCAAATGTCACAACTGCGGAAAGATGCAAGCACAACAATATAGAAACAAGACAGGTCCTCGTAACAATAAAAGGGTCTTGCATCAACATGTAACACGGGAGGGGGTTCTACTGTCTACTTTCTCCCCTTTACTCTCTGTACCCGTATTCTTTACTTTAGTTCTTTACCAAGGGACCCCAAGACTTTTACTCGAGCCGACTCCACGCCACGTGGTCTTAAGACGATTTACCGACTTGAGATTCTACAACCCGTATGACGTGACATAGACTCATCACCGCGACAGCAAAGTGTAGGATTGTCAACATAGAAAGCTGAGAAAATGCCAGAGGGAAAGGAGGAAAGAAGACCATTGAGAACAACCATCAAAAGAGTAGTGCTCAGAACCCTACCTTGGGGTACACCTTCGTATTGCCGAAAAGAGGCAGAGTGATACCAAGCCTAACTCTAAAGGAACGACTAGAGAGGAAGCTTTGTAGGAAGAGAGGGAGAGGCCAAAAGAATGGAGTTGGGACTGAATATGGTATCTCCAGGTGGTCATACACCTTTTTCAGATAAAAAAGGACAACAGCAGCAGAGGTCTTTGCAACAAAGGCAGTACGAATATAGACCTCCAAATTCACCAAGACATCAGTCATGCTGCGACACTTGCGAAAGCCTAATTGAGAAAGGAAGAGGTGGTGATATCTGGCCCTCTCTTTTTCATAATCCTTTCAATCCAATCCATGTTTCAAGAACCGTATCAGACGGACATTAACCATACGTTCAAGAAAGTTTGCAGATGCAACTCATGAGGGCAATGGGGCAGAAGTCCTTAGGGGATGTCCCTAGAGATTCTAGTTTCCAAATAGGAAGAACAATTAAAACTAGTCCTCAGGGACTAACAACAACTCCTAGATATGGTTATACAGATTCAGTAAATAATGAAATGTGCATAGAGAGAGAGACGGTGAAGCATCTCATAATGAATGTTATCCGAGCCCACTGCCGTAGAAGCGCAGAGGATCAGGGTATTCTGGAGTTCAGAGAGAGAAGGGATCGTTATATGGAAACTGGAGACGAGTGCAAAAAATCTAAGGGACAAGATTCAAGAAGGGGCATACGAATATGTTAAGATGGAGGAAGATGAGAACTGGAACTAATTATCGAAAAGTGGGAACCCAGTTCAGTCATGACTGACACTGGATTCGCCACAATAGAACCACAGAGGTGAAGGACTGCTGAGACATCTGGAACAAACTTACCTGCTATCTTATGAATTTTCTTCCAGATCTAGGACAGAGGAGTGTCGGTTGTAATGGTAGAGACATAATATTTCCAATTCTCACGTTTAGCTGTATGGATTTAGCTGTATTCGCACTTGCCTTCCGAAACAAAAGAAAAACAGGGAAATTGTTACTGTTATGGAGGTCATCAAGAACCCGCCAGGTGAAATCTAAATAAAGATAAGACGAGCAGAGAGAAAGATCAAGACAGGAAAGGGTGCGAGTGCGGGAGTTCAACATAAGTGGGTTCACCAGAATTCAGAAGGGACAGAGAAGAAGAGGACAAATGGTTTGAGAAGGCAGCCCCGGGTGTTTGTCAGAACATCATCCCAGAGGGTATACCGACAGTTAAGAGGACGGGTTATTGGAGTGGCCCGCAGTTCCCACATATCTACTACAACTTGGTTGGTCCAGCAATTTTCGCAAGACAAGAAAAAAAAAATTCTTGAAGGCTTCCACTTTTGTTCCAGCCATATTTATTATACTTGCTGGGATGGTACTGAATAGCTGTGGACCTCTGATGTTCAGTGTTCTCTGTTCTCTGATTGTACCTATGGCACCTCTACTCTTCACTGGTTCTATCCTGCATTTCTTTCCATAGCATTTGCTCCAGTATTTTTATTTTAGTGTGTAAATTTGGGCCCTCCAGTATTTTCCATGCATATATTATTTGATACCTCTCGTCTCTTTTTCTAGAGTACATTTTAGGAGCTTTGAGACATTCCCAATAATTTAGTTGCTCATTAGCCAGACTGGTCAATTGATCCAGTGAGGAATTGCTGCACCTCAGATTTTATCCCTATCCCTAACATTAGTGAAGCATGTTGCCCATCAGCAGCCACAGCCAATGGGCAAGTTCAATTTTCAGATGAAAGGAAAGTGGGAATATACAGGTGTGCATGTATAGCAAAATCAAATGGCCAAGCCAGTGTATTTTGCCAGTATCCTGGCACAGCAAGCAGGGAGCAGAGGCCATCCCTACTGTAAAAGGGCAGTGAACAAGAGCCCCCTCCCCCCAAGGCAGCACCCACGAGATGATTGATAACTATAAAAATAGAATTTTGTGTCTCGAGCCATTTGGTGTTGTCATTCATGACATCAGTGTGGCTACAGAGGCAGTTGATGCCAGTCTCATCACCAAGGAAGATTCCTTACACAAATTTGTACTGTCATCCACAACCATTTGAGGTACAGTATATATGGTTTGGTATTAAAGAGAGGAATAAGCAGAACAAAAAATTACCATCAAATGTGATATATGGCTAGGTTACATGTAAGTATTGACTGAATGAGATTAACTCTATAAAATCTTTTGGATTTGGCACCTTTTGTTAATTTGATATTTCATCAGCAACATTTTATATATTGGCCCTCTTCACTGCTTCAATTCTTTTAATGCCCAATGGTTTGTAAGCTAATTATGGTAACTGCGATCAAATCTATTCACTCCTTCGGACGCCTTGTATTCTCCACACCTAACTTTCCTATTTAACAATGCACTCAACACCCAACTTTTCTACATAAGGAGTTTTAAAGTACAGTACAGTACTTCACTTTCAATACTGTCATAATATAAGGATATAAAAAGTAAAAAAGTATTTTGTTTTTTTATAAAAACATATCTGAAACTACAACCAGTTGACTAGCAGGCTGATATCGGCAACAGACTGGGTAAGAAAAAAAAAAGAAAAAAAAAGAGGAATGTTAAACATCTTTTGAGATTCCACTAAGCTAAGGGTCCAATTTATCTACCAGGTTTCAACAATACAAATAAATAATTTGAAATACTTAACCCAACACCTGAGGTACTGAGGGGTTTCTCAATACATTACATAATGTTTAAGGATATCCACTTGGACACCATTATCAACACACACCTAAAAACCATTAGGGCAACATTTACATATAAAAATTATAATAACTGTTTGATTAAATATTCACCTATTAGACTTTTTAAGGCACCACAAATACAAACTTATACCTGTGAATGGTTAGCAACACATCGTGAGTATTTCACGACAAAAATAATATACATGAAACTATAATTGATCATGCCGAGAGTTCGCTTATGAGAAGATGCACACGATCACTTGATCAATCTTATTGTTTCTGTATTAATTCTCTGTCGGTATTATTTCTTAAACTTGGATCTCCCAAAATCTAAATTGTTGAAATGAATAAAATTGACAAAATTTCACACCAAGTACACAAAAATAAATTTAGGTTTTAAATGTTTGTAAAATTACTCAAAAGCTTTTGCAATTCCTAAAATATGCAAACATTATTAATGAAATTACTACTTTACTATAAGATACCAGAAAAAGTATTAAAAACAAGTTTAGTATTTTGTGGATCCATTGTACAACAAATATTTAGCCTTACTGTATAGTGGCAAATTACTGCCAACTTGGTAGGAAATTCCTCCATAGGATGTTGCAATGTTGTAGTGAAGGGAATTTGGGTTCATCGCTGAAGCACATGTCCATCTAGGTGTTGATATTTGGCCACAATACAGCTATAATCTAATTTCCATTCAAGTGGAGGTGGGAAATAGCCAGACATACATATTGCTGCCATTATAATACAGTACTCAACTTTTAACAAACTATACACAGCATGTAAAAAAAGCATGGAATTAATATGATGACAATAACTTCTTTATCAAGAGGATCGTAGCTGAAAAAAATACCACAAAGATGGTCACATTACTATAAGCAACTGCTATTTGTATTTTATACAATAAAAAAATAATACTCTGTTAATTTATACAATTTAACACCCCAATACTCAAATTTTTAAGTAAGCATGATAAGAAGGAAGGCTGATTAATGAAAAATGGGCATTCATTATAAAATATATACAGTATATTATTCAGAGCACATTCAAAATGAAACTATGTACTGTACTTACAAACTGAATTTTAATTTTCATTAAGCAGCAATCAAAAATCACCAATTTCATAAGACTAAGCAGTAGCCTCTGGTTTAATTGGTATATTATTCTCATTAGCAGCATCTACACACTTCCAGAGTCCATACGTCTTCCCTACTGTTGTCTGCCACAGTCGAAGTGTGCCGTCTTCACTTCCAGAGGCATAAAGCTCACCATCGGGACTGAATCTAACACAATGGACAGGACCAAAATGACCTTTGAAAGATTCTATCTCCACGTTAGTGTTGTAGTCAAATTTGTACATCTTGAAATCTTCTCCACCACAGATAAAGACAGAACGATCAGGATGAAGAGAGGCTGAGTACACAGCTGTAGGAACAGTCACTTCACGTTGAAGTTCAAGTCTGAAACATAAATCAAAAGTGGCTCCCTTATCCATACAACAATAGACTGATATACATCTTGTTTTCATCCATTAACAGTAAACCCACTGATAAAAAATCCTCCTAAATAACCATTGTACCATCCATTCCACTGAAATCACTATCATACCTATTCATACCATATGTGTACTATGTTTTTATTTTTCCTTCTAAATGTATGTAGCCCTAATTCAACTGGCATGCCGTTTGTCTTTTTCTAAAAACAAAACATTACAGATTTAACCCGAGTTACAAAACACTCATCCTGGGCATCGGCAAAAAGTCACCCGACTCATTAATTAACACTCCAATAGCTGCTATCTAGTCTCTAGCATATTGTCAGCCAACATGCTTTAACAAATCTTACATCACTAGTTACATCAAAACATTGAAAATAGAAAATGCACGAAGGTAATGACAGTTTTGAATGGCTTCAGTATTATTATTCAGTAGAAGCAATACAAAATTTCTACCAGATATTTTTAGAAATTTAGTTAAAATAATTGATAGTCCTACTACAGGCTTATCATGATAATGTTGGTTAAAATTGATAGGCTTAATGAAACTACAACACCAATGTCAATTTATCACTAAAAATCAGTGTTGAATGTAATGAAAAGCCATTTTCTACAAAAGCCAGGTAGATACTTATATATAATGTGTGTATATAGCGTAATAACACTACAAACAATATTGTTGGAGAAGAAATATTAGTGCGTCTGGCCTTTAGGGCGGCCGCCACCAGCTGACTGTGTGAGTAGCTACGTCTTTGTGCCTTTACTCACCATACAAGCTTAAATGTACAGTTATGGTGAACAAAACATGTAAATACTTATATATAACGTCTGTGTATAGTGAATAAATGCAAAAACAGTATTGTAGGAGGAGAATGAGGGCAAGTGAGGTGTTGTTGAGGGAGGGAGTGGCAGCGAGTGGCTGCCTGGTGTGTGGCGGTCACTCCTCATTGTTTTTCGACTCATAATACCAACTTAGTGGTTCGTTATGGTGAACAAAACATGCAGATACTTATATATAACCTGTGTATATAGTGTAATAACAGCAAAACTATTTGTTTATTGTTTTATGAACATAATTGAATCACTAATATGCACACCATACTTTTGAGTATAGCAATGATTCACCCCTTTTATTATATAAATCTATCATACTACACACTATTGAATAATATTACTGCAGAAAAAATAAAAAAAATCAATTAGAGACATTGAAATAATTAGGTAATAATATCTTAGTGGCAACTCCCACCTGTCAGCGCAGGTGATGCTGACCGGCTCTGACGACCACTCTGTCAACGCCCACATTTTGCCAGACTTCCTCAGCCTATTGCAGCCAAAATATGTAACCTACGATTTTTTTTCCCCGTGCTCAGGGAACACAAATTAACATTTTTAGAAGATGAAATAATTAAAAAAAATTTTCTTGCACACAGGGGTGTAAATCTCCTCAGGACCCCTTAGCAGCTTAAGAGTTAATCATATATTATGAGGGAAGTGGTAGGGGTTTCTGTTCATTAGAAAATTCAGTAGAAGTAATGAAGTTAAAGTCCAGTTCATAAAAACCCGTACCTCCTGATAGCAACCAACTAGGCCCATTGCAAGAATGAGAATTGAGCATGCAATGCGGCCGCTGCCTTATCTCTGAGAACATCAGATAGGTATCAGTAAATTTAAGCACAAGAGGGAACCAGTCTCGCAAGATACCTGGTTGATACCTGGTTGATGGGGTTTTGGAGTTCTTCTACTCCCCAAGCCCGGCCCGAGGCCAGGCTTGACTTGTGAGAGTTTGGTCCACTAGGCTGTTGCTTGGAGCGGCCCGCAGGCCCACATACCCACCACAGCCCGGCTGGTCCGGAACTCCTTGGAGGAATAAATCTAGTTTCCTCTTGAAGATGTCCACGGTTGTCCGGTAATATTTCTTATGCTTGCTGGGAGGACGTTGACAACCGCGACCTCTGATGGTTATACAGTGTTCTCTGATTGTGCCTATGGCACCCCTGCTCAGACTGGGTCATTGCTCAGACTGACACTAAAGACTGGGTCATTAGTGTCCTTGACCCAACAGGCAGCATGATGGAGGCAGTACAGATGATCGTCTCCCTGAGGCAGGGGCGACTAACAACTTTCAACTTTGCACAAGGCGAGAGCAGCTCGGAAGAATTGTCCATTGTAGGGGTTTTCCAGGACCCATAGGGAAAATGAGCCCTAGGGAAAGCCCAGGCACTGGGGTCATTAAGTCGATAGAACCCCGTCTAATAGCAGGCAAACCAACCACCAGTACCAGTGGTGAAATCTCGGGGACAACAGAGGACGACCACCACCACACACTAGGAAAACCTAATAAGGAGCTAAGCAGACCACCTCTATCCACATAGGGGAAAAAACTAATCACATCCTTAGCAAACTAGCAGCTTTGAGAGAAACATCGGCCGTCACGTTGAATGTAAAGCTGACTGCGCCAGCCGCAGTGCAAAAACCACTCCCCTACCCGGAACAGGATCGAAAGCCTCAAGACCCCTGACGTACCCCAAGGGCAAAGACAACCTCAAGCAAGGAGACTTCAACAGGGAGCAAGTCCCGAATGCTCTAGGGAAGATAACTCTGACGCATAAGAGTAGTACTTACGAAGCACCTAGAGAAGGTAACCTTAGGCGCATGCAGGTCTGTACACCAAGACACCTGACCACCACATCACACAGCTGGAACAGCCACACACAGCAAAATCCAGAACAGGAATTTGAGGCCAGCAGTGACAACCTGACCGCCAGCACATCTGTTCAAGAACTGGTGTGCTGGGCTGCTGACTCCCCCACTGAGGAAGGGGGAAGATGGGGTACCACTAACAAGTGGGAGTCCTAGTTGCATGACGTGTTGCTTGTCTGTCTTCTCTCTAACGGAGATATTTTGATATTTTTGGATGTAGATTACCTAGTGTAACCAGACAGTGGTCCATTTTGACGCGTCTACCTTTCTGAGTCCTTCCCTCGTTGCTGGCAATTATGACATACTGTACTTTAAATGTAAAGTGCTCATTGGCCATTGCTCCCAGCGCCTCTCTGAGGAGACCAGGTTCTGGCTCGTGCTCTCCAGTAGGCATAAGGACTCATGTGACTGATGACCCCAAACTAATATAACACATATCAGTTCAGATAACTTCAGGGAGCCAACAGGGCTCCCCACAGAAAACCGTAAAAAAAATTT
The DNA here is from genome assembly GCA_020271785.1 of Procambarus virginalis. Lineage (NCBI taxonomy): Eukaryota > Metazoa > Arthropoda > Malacostraca > Decapoda > Cambaridae > Procambarus > Procambarus virginalis. The sequence goes on along the minus strand of WNGS01005451.1, from coordinate 7,679,607 downwards.
TGTGGGCATGTCAATCAGCAACTGGAAGAGTTTTCATTATTTCTAGTGAATGATAAACAGTATAGATACAAGCACACAAATGATATTCTATAATGTCCTCATCATATAACAATAATCTCAAAGAAAGTAAACAACATACGTGTGTGGGTTGAGGAACGCAACCTTAGACCATATGCTACAGTTAAGGTTTCACCATCAGCGCTCAGCTCCATACTTGTTGGATTATGTGCCACCTCCAGCTTCTGAGTCTCCTGCAAGTAAGTTGATGTATAATTACAGCCTCTCCTCATGCTGGTTACTTCATTAAAGAATTAAGTATACCTAGTGCATTTTGTTACTGTTCAGATAATGCATTTATGAACTTGGCCTAGTGATTATGATTGTCCTTCCTCCCTGTCTGAACCACCTGGCTATTTATCTAGGCTTTTAATGTCATCATTCTTGGGACACTCAAGCACACCAGAATTTCACATATTTGACAATGCAATACACTGGCAATACACACAAACCTAACCTAAACCTAACCAAGGTCAGGAAATAAATTAATTAAGCACCAATTACATAGTGCACTTTGGTACTACAGTATTAATAAAATGCAAAAATAGACTAGGTGTGGTGATTACCAAGATACATAATCCCTGAGCACAGGTTGAATAGTTACCACACAGCCAAAGTGCAATGTTGCTTATCCCAAGTGGATGTAACACTTCCAAGTCTATCTTTGGTGTGATGAGCAGCTTTACAAATAACACTAGACTGTACATTCCATCATCAACAATGCAGGTATAAAATGAAAGCTGTTTAAACTCTGTTTAGTGTAGTTGTGTGTGTGTGTAACCTAAAGTCTTTGAAACGTATTAAGTTATTACGAAACGCGTTAAACTGTCGCGTCAGACTAGAAATAAAATGATTTTGGAGAACTGATTTTTCAACTACCATCGACAGTGAAAAGAAACATAAGAAATATTGAGGAAAATTCGTGTTAGAAATTATTAATCTTACTATTTTCGGTCATATTTAATATATATGTCTACAGGAAGACTGCTACACAATATACTAATATATATTATATATTATATATATATAATATATATATATATATATATATAATATATATATATATATATATATATGTATATGTACCTAGTAGCCAGAACGCACTTCTCAGCTACTATGCAAGGCCCGATTTGCCTAATAAGCCAAGTTTTCATGAATTAATATTGTTTTCGACTACCTAACCTACCTAACCTAACCTAACCTAACTTTCTCCGCTACCTAACCTACCTAATAACTATAAAGATAGGTTAGGTTAGGTAGGTAGGGTTGTTAGGTTGGTCATATACTACGTTAATTTAACTCAATAAAAAAAAAATTGACCTCATACTAATAAATTGGTAGCTTTATCATTCATAAGAAAAAAAATAGAGAAAATTATATATTCTGAAAACTTGGCTTATAGGCAAATCGGCTTGCATAGTAGCTGAGAAGTGCCTTCTGTGCTACTAGGTACGACATATATATAATAATATCTATATATATATATAAATATTATATATATATATATATATTATATACTTATATATATATTAGTATATTTTGGTAGCAGTCCCTCCTGTACTATCTTGGGAATAGCATTTCACCAAATCACCTCATTCTTTGGGGCACACGTGAGGAACACAAAAGCGAACAAGCCTGAATGAGTCCCCTCAGGGACTATATGCGAATGAAACACTCACACCCCCGAAGTGACTCCGAACCCATACTCCCCAGGAGCAACGCAACTGGTATGTACACGACGCCTTAAACCACTTGACCATCACGGACCGACATAATGAGGTGATAGCCGAAGCTATTTTGAACCCACCTCACCGCCGGCACTCGGATCTTGGGGCATAGAATTTTACCAAATCACCTCATTCTATCTAATGAGGCTATCACCTCATTATGTCCGGTGTTGATCTATGGTCAAGTGATGTTTAAGGCCGGTCTTGTACATACCAGTGTGACGTTGCTCCTGGGAGTATGGTGTTTCGAGTCACTTCTTGGGGTGTGAGTTTTCTATTCGCATATAGTCCTGGGGAGCCATTCAAGTGCTTTTGTTCGCATTGTGTTGCCTCACGTCGGGCCCCAAAAGAATGGGGTGATTTTATAAATTGCTATGCCCAAGATAACCATCCGAGTGCCGGCGGTGAGGTGGTTCAAATAGCTCGGCTATCACCTCATTATGTCCGAGATCGTGATGGCAAGTGGTTTAAGGCGTCTTGTACATACCACGTGCGTTCGCTCCTGGGAGTATGGGTTTCTAGTCACTTCTGGGGTGTGAGTTTCATTCGCATATTAGTCCCTGGGGACCATTCAGGCTGTGTTCGCATTTGTGTTCCTCACGTGTGCCCCAAAAGAAGGAGGTGATTTGGTAGTAAAATGCTATGCACCAAGATAACCATCCGAGTGCCGGCGGTGAGGTGGTTTCACAATAGCTTCGGCTATCACCTCATATGTCCGGGCGTCTTGATGGTCAAGTGGTTTAGAGGCGTCTTGGACATACCAGGTTTGCGTTGCTCCTGGGAGATGGGTTCGAGTCACTTCTGGTGTGTGAGTTTTCATTCGCATATAGTCCTGGGGACCATTCAGGCTTGTTTCGCATTTTGTGTTCAGCTCAAAGGAGTGGTCCTCACCCCAAAGAATGATGGTGATTTGGTAAAATTGCTATGCCCAAAGATAACCATCCGAGTGCCGGCGGTGAGGTGGGTCCAATAGCTTCGGTTATCACCTCAATTTGTCAGGTCGTTGATGGTCAAGTGGTTTAAGGCGTACTTGTACATACCAGTTGCGTTGCTCCTTGGAGTATGGGGTTCGAGTCCCTCTGGGGTGTGAGTTTCATTCGCATATAGTCCTGGGGACCATTCAGGCCTTGTTCGCACTTTGTGTTACTCATGTGGTGCCCCAAAGAATGAGGTGATGTTGGTAAAATCGCTATGCCAAGATAACC
>WNGS01005451.1:7661581-7671942 GCA_020271785.1 Procambarus virginalis | reverse complement strand
GGTGTGATCACACCGCCCGCTCTCTTCATCTGCCACAACGTACGAAATAACTGGCAGTAAAACGGACGAATCTAAGCCACCCACGAAGCCTAAACTAACCTACGCATAGAAAACGTGAATGTTTACCCATTATTTTGAATGTTGAAGGAAACTCAGCATAGAAACTGAGCGTACTTCGTACTTCCTTAGTGTGCATCTCCTGTGCCAGGCCAGCCATACAAGAGGGCCAACTTCACCAGGCCAGCCATACAAGAGGGCCAACTTCACCAGGCCAGCCATACAAGAGGGCCAACTTCACCAGTCCAGCCATACAAAAGGAGCCAACTTCACCAGGCCAGTCATACAAGAGAGCCAACTTCACCAGGCCAGCCATACAAGAGGGCCAACTTCACCAGGCCAGTCATACAAGAGGGCCAACTGCACCAGGCCAGCCATACAAGAGGGCCAACTTCACCAGGCCAGCCATACAAGAGGGCCAACTTCACCAGGCCAGCCATACAAGAGAGCCAACTTCACCAGGCCAGCCATACAAGAGGGCCAACTTCACCAGGCCAGCCATACAAGAGGGCCAACTTCACCAGACCAGCCATACAACGGGGCCAACTTCACCAGGCCAGCCATACAAGAGGGCCAACTTCACCAGGCCAGCCATACAAGAGGGCCACCTTCACCAGGCCAGCCATACAAGAGGGCCAACTTCACCAGGCCAGCCATACAAGAGGGCCAACTTCACCAGGCCAGCCATACAAGAGGGCCACCTTCACCAGGCAGCCATACAAGAGGGCCAACTTCACCAGACCAGCCATACAAGAGGGCCAACTTCACCAGACCAGCCATACAACGGGACCAACTTCACCAGGCTAGCCATACAAGAGGGCCAACTTCACCAGGTCAGCCATACAAGAAGGCCAACTTCACCAGGCCAGCGATACAAGAGGGCCAACTTCACCAGGCCAGCCATACAAGAGGGCCAACTTCACCAGGCCAGCCATACAAGAGGGCCAACTTCACCAGGCCAGCCATACAAGAGGGCCAACTTCACCAGGCCAGCCATACAAGAGGGCCAACTTCACCAGGCCAGCCATACAAGAGGGCCAACTTCACCAGGCCAGCCATACAAGAAGGCTAGTCAGTGTTCACCTGTTTTGGAGTCAAACTTGTTCACGAGGACACAAATATTGGCTGGAGTCTCTGGCAGATTCATCAAATCCAAGGTGACCAAGATGCTCTGATTGTCTCAACGATTGTATATTATTGTGTTAATAGTGAGTGGTTGTGACCTCAGCCACCATGGTCATGGTCCAGATGGTTATGACCTCAGCCACCATGGTCATGGTCCAGATGGTTGTGACCTCAGCCACCATGGTCATGGTCCAGATGGTAGCGACCTCTGCCACCATGGTCATGGTCCAGGTGGTTGCGACCTCAGCCACCATGGTCATGGTCCAGATGGTAGCGACCTCAGCCACCATGGTCGTACCACAATGACCACCACCTCAGCCACCATGGTGACAGTATTCTATATGTTCACCTCCGTCGATATCACCTGATTCACTATCAGGGATACTGAGTTAAATATTATCTAATTCAGTTGCAAAAGTTAAGTAATGTTAATGTTATTCAGATATTGTGTTAATGATTATATATATCAGAGATGGGGCTACCTCTCTCGTTGACTACTGCCTTCACTACTGACGGGAGGCGCAGACCATTGACGAGTCTCTAGGTTTCGCTCAGAGATGCTCCACATATCCGGTTAAGTGTTTCCTTGAGCGGCATAAACCAGGTTGCCTCGAGCCTCGCCCAATAAAGTATTCAGTTAACCTGTCCTGGGCGCCGGCAGGTGTTTGCCTGGTCGCTGGTGGAGGAGCCGACCATCAGGCAGCAACCTGGCGCTGGCTCCCAGCCTGGATGCTCCCCCCCCCCCCCCCCCGCTCACTTTTTGTTGTTTGTCTTTGTCCACCGCTGCCTACTGGATGGGGCGGTGTGCAGGACAAACATATAAATTGTGACACTAGCTCTCCACATATGTCAGTTGCTTAATTTAGAACCTGTATTTGAGGTCGATCTCGAACCCATTGTTGATGTGACGACTTATATTGAATTTTGTAACTAGCTCATCAAGATTGTAACTTGCTTAGCTAAATGAATTGTGGGGTTCAGTCCCTGAGCCCATTATGTGCCTCTGTAACCCTTTCCACTACCGCCCACAAGATGGGTATGGGGTGCATAATAAATGAACTAAAACTAAAAACTCATATATATATATATATATATATATATATATATATATATATATATATATATATATATATATATATATTCGAACGCTGATTGTTTAATTGTTATATATTTGTGTGTGTGTGTGTGTTCTCTGTAAACTGTAGCATTGCAATAAAATAAAACAAAACATACAAAAAATAATGGGGGTGGTAGGAGAAGAAAAGAATTAAGTATTCAGTGAGAATCCACAAGATCTTCTCTGAATGCTCTTGTTTTCTTCTTCGAGGATGTGGGTCCCTGCAATTGCACCAGAGGTGGTACCCCTAACATATATTATATATAATATATATATATATATATATATATATATAATATATATATATATATATATATATATATATATATGTCGTACCTAGTAGCCAGAACGCACTTCTCAGCCTACTATGCAAGGCCCGATTTGCCTAATAAGCCAAGTTTTAATGAATTAATGTATTCTCTATAATTTTTTTCTTATGAAATGATAAAGCTACCCATTCATTATGTATGAGGTCAATTTTTTTTAATGGAGTTAAAATTAACATAGTTAAATGACCGAACCTAACCAACCCTACCTAACCTAACCTAACCTATCTTTATAGGTTAGGTTAGGTTAGGTAGCCAAAAAAGTTAGGTTAGGTTAGGTTAGGTAGGTTAGGTAGTCGAAAAACAATTAATTCATGAAAACTTGGCTTATTAGGCAAATCGGGCCTTGCATAGTAGGCTGAGAAGTGCATTCTGGCTACTAGGTACGATATATATATATATATATATATATATATATATATATATATATATATATATATATATATATATATATATATATATAACTGAAAACTCACACCCCAGAAGTGACTCGAACCCATACTCCCAGGAGCAAAGCAACTGGTAACTACAGGGCGCCTTAATCCGCTTGACCATCACGACCGGACATAAGGAAGTGATAGCCTGAGCTATATGAACCACTTCCCCGCCGGCACCTGGATGGTTATCTTGGGCATAGCATTTTATCAAATCACCTCATTTTTTTGGGGCAACACGTGAGGAACACAAATGCAAACAAGCCTGAATGGTCCCCAGGACTAGATACAACTGAAAACTCACACCCCAGAAGTGACTCGAACCCATACTCCCAGGAGCAAAGCAACTGGTAACTACAGGGCGCCTTAATCCGCTTGACCATCACGACCGGACATAAGGAAGTGATAGCCTGAGCTATATGAACCACTTCCCCGCCGGCACCTGGATGGTTATCTTGGGCATAGCATTTTATCAAATCACCTCATTTTTTGGGGCAACACGTGAGGAACACAAATGCAAACAAGCCTGAATGGTCCCCAGGACTAGATACAACTGAAAACTCACACCCCAGAAGTGACTCGAACCCATACTCCCAGGAGCAAAGCAACTGGTAACTACAGGGCGCCTTAATCCGCTTGACCATCACGACCGGACATAAGGAAGTGATAGCCTGAGCTATATGAACCACTTCCCCGCCGGCACCTGGATGGTTATCTTGGGCATAGCATTTTATCAAATCACCTCATTTTTTAGGGCAACACGTGAGGAACACAAATGCAAACAAGCCTGAATGGTCCCCAGGACTAGATACAACTGAAAACTCACACCCCAGAAGTGACTCGAACCCATACTCCCAGGAGCAAAGCAACTGGTAACTACAGGGCGCCTTAATCCGCTTGACCATCACGAGTCAAGCGGATTAAGGCGCCCTGTAGTTACCAGTTGCTTTGCTCCTGGGAGTATGGGTTCGAGTCACTTCTGGGGTGTGAGTTTTCAGTTGTATCTAGTCCTGGGGACCATTCAGGCTTGTTTGCATTTGTGTTCCTCACGTGTTGCCCCAAAAAATGAGGTGATTTGATAAAATGCTATGCCCAAGATAACCATCCAGGTGCCGGCGGGGAAGTGGTTCATATAGCTCAGGCTATCACTTCCTTATGTCCGGTCGTGATGGTCAAGCGGATTAAGGCGCCCTGTAGTTACCAGTTGCTTTGCTCCTGGGAGTATGGGTTCGAGTCACTTCTGGGGTGTGAGTTTTCAGTTGTATCTAGTCCTGGGGACCATTCAGGCTTGTTTGCATTTGTGTTCCTCACGTGTTGCCCCAAAAAATGAGGTGATTTGATAAAATGCTATGCCCAAGATAACCATCCAGGTGCCGGCGGGGAAGTGGTTCATATAGCTCAGGCTATCACTTCCTTATGTCCGGTCGTGATGGTCAAGCGGATTAAGGCGCCCTGTAGTTACCAGTTGCTTTGCTCCTGGGAGTATGGGTTCGAGTCACTTCTGGGGTGTGAGTTTTCAGTTGTATCTAGTCCTGGGGACCATTCAGGCTTGTTTGCATTTGTGTTCCTCACGTGTTGCCCCAAAAAATGAGGTGATTTGATAAAATGCTATGCCCAAGATAACCATCCAGGTGCCGGCGGGGAAGTGGTTCATATAGCTCAGGCTATCACTTCCTTATGTCCGGTCGTGATGGTCAAGCGGATTAAGGCGCCCTGTAGTTACCAGTTGCTTTGCTCCTGGGAGTATGGGTTCGAGTCACTTCTGGGGTGTGAGTTTTCAGTTGTATCTAGTCCTGGGGACCATTCAGGCTTGTTTGCATTTGTGTTCCTCACGTGTTGCCCCAAAAAAATGAGGTGATTTGATAAAATGCTATGCCCAAGATAACCATCCAGGTGCCGGCGGGGAAGTGGTTCATATAGCTCAGGCTATCACTTCCTTTTGTCCGGTCGTGATGGTCAAGCGGATTAAGGCGCCCTGTAGTTACCAGTTGCTTTGCTCCTGGGAGTATGGGTTCGAGTCACTTCTGGGGTGTGAGTTTTCAGTTGTATCTAGTCCTGGGGACCATTCAGGCTTGTTTGCATTTGTGTTCCTCACGTGTTGCCCCAAAAAAATGAGGTGATTTGATAAAATGCTATGCCCAAGATAACCATCCAGGTGCCGGCGGGGAAGTGGTTCATATAGCTCAGGCTATCACTTCCTTATGTCCGGTCGTGATGGTCAAGCGGATTAAGGCGCCCTGTAGTTACCAGTTGCTTTGCTCCTGGGAGTATGGGTTCGAGTCACTTCTGGGGTGTGAGTTTTCAGTTGTATCTAGTCCTGGGGACCATTCAGGCTTGTTTGCATATATATATATATATATATATATATATATATATATATATATATATATATATACAAGAGTTTTTACAATCTTGTACAGCCACTAGCACGTATAGTGTTTCGGGCAAGTCCTTAATCCTAATGTTCCCTGGAATACGACCCGGCCTAATCGTTTAACAACAATGTACCTATTTTACTGTTGGGTAAACAGAGGCTACGGTTAAGGATTGACGCCAGTAAATCTTCACCGGCCAGGATACGAACCCTGGAGAAAACGCTCGCGAAACGCTAGGCGAGTGTGTTACCGCTACACCAAGGGGACTGTGAGCAGTTTAAGGTGGTCCGTGTATACCTTGAGGCAGTTACCTCTCAGTACTTAACTATAAATGAGTGCAGGTAAGGGCCTGTTGCTCTGTATGCCTCGCCTACTAAACTGGTTGTACCTGTTGCGTTATACTTTAATTATTCTCACAATCGAATTCTTTGTCGAATCTGGCCTTAGTCTTGTGGGTGGAGGTGGCTTCCACAACTTCCTTCAATGTGTTGCACGTGTCGGCCACCCGTATACGGTACGAGTACTTCCTTACATTTTCTCGACTCATTTGAGTTTCCAGCCCCACTTAAGCAGCCTATTCAATTAAGACAAACAACAATGGCCCTTATGAACAACTCCCCAAAAGCTGGAAACTGTGTTAAACCTTTCATTATAGGAGTCCTTATTCCAGACTAAGTCAATAAGTCTCCCTCGGGAGACACCACTCGCCAGCTGGGAAAAATGGCACTGAAAGTATTAGTGTTTTTGTCAAATAACTCGTTTCCTATTAGTTTCAGCTAAATAGATATCGAATACTTTTTGCGTTAAAATTTAATTTTCTACAAAATGGTCCTCGGCGTATTCTATGTAGGGTTAACAGTTTCCAAGAAAAAGGGTCTGAGGTACTTTTAAATGTAATTTATCTGATTGCTTTTTAAAGTACTATTCATAAAGTGATAGGAAAGTTTGTAATGGTAAGCCGGTAATATTAGTAAATCATTGAGTGTTTTCTATTTTTCGGGAGTGGACACTGTATTACTCCTGTATTACAGCCACATACAAAATGCAACAAAAATGGTCCAAAACAGTCATTGTCTCCAAGAAGGAAAGGTACACGCGGACTGTTGTCAACGAGGCTTACGTCAAGCGCGCCCTCACACACACCTCCAGCTGGCGGCTGTTGCCGAGCACCTCGGTAGAGTAGGGCAGGTCCTGGTCAATAATGGCTACTATAATGGTTATGTCGAGGAAGTCATCAAAAGTAAGGTTAGCCGTCATGAGACTACAGATATAACAGACAACAGTACACAGTCGCTCAATAATGTTTATATATTATACAGGAACTTCTTTCCACGTCTCACAAAACGGTAGAGATGGTCCTGAAAAACACTTTCGACAGAAATTTAACTGATGGCCACTAATACTACTGGCCTCGACGAGGACAGGAGGCCGGCGGCTTGTCAAAGGTCCCCCCATTTGCCCTGATGATCTTTCCTAATTGTATTTAAAAACCCAGCAGAATTTGGGCGTTTACGGAGTCGGCGGGTAAGACGCGGTTCCACGGGTTCATCTTTATGGGTGAAAAAGCATCTGTTCTCTGGCCTAAATTGTGGCTTGTTGAGCTTGAACCCGTTGCTCCTCGTTCGTGTTACATCTCATCACTTGAAGAAATTGTTGGAATCTACATCGTCCAAATTGTTCAGTATTTTAAAGTTTTTTTTTTTTTTTTNAATTACAGACCGATGGCGTTAACATCACATCATAAAAAATTTTGAGAGAGTGCTAAGAGGTAAGATCACAAAATACATGGAATCACAGCATCTCCATAACCCCGGACAACATGGTTTCAGAACAGGGCGCTCTTGCCTGTCGCAGTTGCTGGACCACTATGATATGGCATTAGATGCTATGGAAGACAAACAAAACGCTGATGTAATTTACACAGATTTCGCAAAAGCCTTTGACAAATGTGACCATGGTGTTATTGCACATAAAATGCGCTCAAAAGGAATTACCGGAAAAATAGGCAGATGGATCTACAATTTCCTGACCAACAGAACCCAATGTGTAATAGTCAACAAAATAAAATCCAGCCCATCAACCGTTAAGAGCTCAGTCCCCCAGGGTACTGTGCTTGCTCCAGTACTTTTTCTCATCCTCATATCGGACATAGACAAGAACAACCTATTGCACTGTATCATCCTTTGCAGATGACACCAGGATCTTCATGAGAGTAGGCAACATAGAGGACACGGCAAACCTCCAGTCAGATGTAGATCAGGTCTTTCTATGGGCTACAGAAAATAATATGGTGTTTAACGAAGATAAGTTCCAGCTCATGCGCTATGGAAAAATGAAAATATAAAAACGGAAACCACGTACAAAACTCAGACAAATCATAACATAGAACGAAAAGGCAATGTAAAGGATCTGGGTGTACTCATGTCGGAAGACCTTACCTTTAAAGAACACAATAAAGTAGCCGTCACAACTGCAAGAAAAATGACAGGTTGGATAACAAGAACTTTTCACACTAGAGATGCAATACCGATGATGATACTTTTCAAAACGCTTGTGCTCTCTAGAGTGGAGTACTGCTGCACAATGACAGCCCCTTTCAAAGCTGGAGAAATTGCTGACCTGGAGAGCGTGCAGAGATCCTTTACTGCTAGAATCCACTCAGTAAAACATCTAAACTATTGGGACAGACTAAAGAGCCTAAATCTGTACTCCCTTGAGCGCAGGCGGGAGAGATACATAATAATTTACACATGGAAAATATTAGAGGGGCTGGTCCCAAACCTGCACACAGAAATAACATCACATGAGACCAGAAGACATGGCAGGATGTGCAGAATACCCCCGTTGAAGAGCAGAGGTGCAACTGGTACTCTGAGAGAGAACTCTATCAACATCAGAGGCCCAGACTGTTCAACACGCTTCCACTACACATAAGGGGCATAACTGGCCGACCCCTCACAGTGTTCAAGAGAGAACTGGATAAGCACCTCCAAAGGATACCTGATCAACCAGGCTGTGACTCATACGTCAGGCTGCGAGCAGCCGCGTCCAACAGCCTGGTTGATCAGTCCAGCAACCAGGAGGCCTGGTCGATGACCGGGCCGCGGGGACGCTAAGCCCCGGAAGCACCTCAAGGTAACCTCAAGGTAAGGTATGATGACCACCATGATGACCACAGTGATGACCACCATGATGGTAGTGGTCTACAGGGCACCAGTAAGCTTACCACTGGGCCAGGGCATGATTAAGATGCCAGCCCCCACATGTATCAGGCGACGCCCAGACCTCCACTGTGGAATGCACTAAATGTCAGCTTTCCCAGAGAGAAAACATGCATGACCTTCAACGTTGTATGGTAGCATGTATCAAGTTGACTGACTGACCACCTGCTGGCTTTATGTATCTTCAACAGTACCACGCTGACTGACTCACCACCTGCTGGCTTTATGTATCTTCAACAGTACCACGCTGACTGACTCACCACCTGCTGGCTTTATGTATCTTCAACAGTACCACGCTGACTGACTCACCACCTGCTGGCTTTATGTATCTTCAACAGTACCACGCTGACTGACTCACCACCTGCTGGCTTACAGGAGCGGGGCTGTAACCTGGCTGGAGCGTGGCTTACCTTACAGGAGCGTGGCTTACCTTACAGGAGCGGGGCTTACCTTACAGGAGCGTGGCTTACCTTACAGGAGCGGGGCTTACCTTACAGGAGCGGGGCTTACCTTACAGGAGCGTGGCTTACCTTACAGGAGCGGGGCTGTAACTTAGACTCGGCTTACAAGATGTTGTTGTTATAGATTCAGCTACTCGGAACAAGTTCCTAGTAGCACGGGCTATGGCGAGCCCGTAGTGGACTTACCTGGCACAGGAGCGGTGGCTTACAAGAAGAAATCTAGACATTTGTAAATATGGGTACCCCTCACACACTCTATGATTCACCTAAACCCCTTAATCGCAGGCAGCTCCGAAGGGTTGGGCGAGGTGATTATTGCCTGTCTCAGGCTTCTAGTTGTCCGCCAGGTCTTCCATCTTCCCTGTGGAAGATGGAAGACATTACCTCACCGTCACACGACAGACACTTCCCTCCACAGTCAGCAGCCAGACCATAGTATGGACCACCAGACCAATTGTGTGCGAACTAGTGTTACTGATCCCAGTTACAAAAGGAAGAATCTCTCCAGTTTGTTCCAATTTTGAGTTTGTTCGAATCTCACTGTTCCGACAGTGAGCACATTTACCATCCTGTGACCAAAGCCAACAGGAAGAACCACTCCACTAATACCTATAGAGAAAAGATGCTGCTACCGATAAACACTCCAACTACCCAGACAAAATCCGCACTGCCAGGTTACAAGGTGCAGCATGTCGAGGGCAAGTCCTCGTACGCCACTGTAGTGGACCTTGAAAAAGAGTTCCCCCAGCTCAAGATCAGAGCAAAGCCAAACCTCAGAGTCGAATTTATTCTGAGGCCCAAAGACGAGACAGCTGTAAGGCTTCTTAAGAATTACAGGAAATGCGACGAACTCAAACCAGAAGACAAAATAAGAACAGTCATTGTCCTCCACTATCCCTTGCACATGGCTCTAACTCATTCAGAAAAGCTGAATATATGGTGTCAGCAGAAAGATGCTAAATAAAATCCACGAGCAAGGAAACTTCTCACAGTAAAAGGACGACAAGTCCTTCTCACAGTAAAAGGACGACAAGTCCTTCTCACAGTAAAAGGACGACAAGTCCTTCTCACAGTAAAAGGACGACAAGTCCTTCTCACAGTAAAAGGACGGATTCACACAAAAGCTGGTCTTAGGTTGGAGCGTGTTCCAACACAGGGCCTTACACCCCAGAGCCCATCAGATGCTTCACATGTCAGAGTATTTTGGACATCACAAGTGTGGTGCAGGGGGGCGGGGCGGGTGTG
>WNGS01005451.1:7600211-7642477 GCA_020271785.1 Procambarus virginalis | reverse complement strand
TCCATCCAGTCCCCCTTCACCATCCATCCATCCGGTCCCCCCTCACCATCCATCCATCCGGTCCCCCTTCACCATCCATCCAGTCCCCCCTCACCACCCATCCATCCAGTCCCCCCTCACCATCCATCCATCCGTCCCCCTTCACCATCCATCCATCCGGTCCCCCTTCACCATCCATCCATCCGGTCCCCCCTCACCATCCATCCATCCAGTCCCCCCTCACCATCCATCCATCCAGTCCCCTTCACCATCCATCCATCCATCCAGTCCCCCTTCACCATCCATCCATCCGGTCCCCCTTCACCATCCATCCATCCGGTCCCCCTTCACCATCCATCCATCCGGTCCCCCCTCACCATCCATCCAGTCCCCCTTCACCATCCATCCATCCGGTCCCCCTCACCATCCATTCATCCGGTCCCCCTTCACCATCCATCCATCCGGTCCCCCTCACCATCCATCCAGTCCCCCTTCACCATCCATCCATCCAGTCCCCCTTCACCATCCATCCATCCAGTCCCCCTCACCATCCATCCATCCGGTCCCCCCTCACCATCCATCCATCCGGTCCCCCCTCACCATCCATCCATCCAGTCCCCCCTCACCATACATCCATCCAGTCCCCCTCACCATCACCATCCATCCGGTCCCCCCTCACCATCCATCCATCCGGTCCCCCTCACCATCCATCCATCCGGTCCCCCTCACCATCCATCCATCCGGTCCCCCCTCACCATCCATCCATCCGTCCCCCTTCACCATCCATCCAGTCCCCCCTCACCACCCATCCATCTGGTCCCCCTTCACCATCCATCCGGTCCCCCTCACCATCTATCCATTCAGTCCCCGGATGGATAGATGGTAGAAAGGTCACCAGGTGGTGGGTAGGGTAGAAAGGTCACCAGGTGGTGGGTAGGTAGAAAGGTCACCAGGTGGTGGCTAGGGTAGAAAGGTCACCAGGTGGTGGCTAGGGTAGAAAGGTCACCAGGTGGTGGCTAGGGTAGAAAGGTCACCAGGTGGTGGCTAGGGTAGAAAGGTCACCAGGTGGTGGCTAGGGTAGAAAGGTCACCAGGTGGTGGCTAGGGTAGAAAGGTCACCTGGTGGTGGCTAGGGTAGAAAGGTCACCAGGTGGTGGCTAGGGTAGAAAGGCTACCAGGTGGTGGCTAGGGTAGAAAGGTCACCAGGTGGTGGCTAGGGTAGAAAGGTCACCAGGTGGTGGCTAGGGTAGAAAGGTCACCAGGTGGTGGCTAGGGTAGAAAGGTCACCAGGTGGTGGCTAGGGTAGAAAGGTCACCAGGTGGTGGCTAGGGTAGAAAGGTCACCAGGTGGTGGCTAGGGTAGAAAGGTCACCAGGTGGTGGCTAGGGTAGAAAGGCCACCTGGTGGTGGCTAGGGTAGAAAGGTCACCAGGTGGTGGCTAGGGTAGAAAGGTCACCAGGTGGTGGCTAGGGTAGAAAGGTCACCAGGTGGTGGCTAGGGTAGAAAGGTCACCAGGTGGTGGCTAGGGTAGAAAGGCCATCTGGTGGTGGCTAGGGTAGAAAGGTCACCAGGTGGTGGCTAGGGTAGAAAGGTCACCAGGTGGTGGCTAGGGTAGAAAGGTCACCAGGTGGTGGCTAGGGTAGAAAGGCCACCTGGTGGTGGCTAGGGTAGAAAGGTCACCAGGTGGTGGCTAGGGTAGAAAGGTCACCAGGTGGTGGCTAGGGTAGAAAGGTCACCAGGTGGTGGCTAGGGTAGAAAGGTCACCAGGTGGTGGCTAGGGTAGAAAGGCCACCTGGTGGTGGCTAGGGTAGAAAGGTCACCAGGTGGTGGCTAGGGTAGAAAGGTCACCAGGTGGTGGCTAGGGTAGAAAGGTCACCAGGTGGTGGCTAGGGTAGAAAGGCTACCAGGTGGTGGCTAGGGTAGAAAGGTCACCAGGTGGTGGCTAGGGTAGAAAGGTCACCAGGTGGTGGTTAGGGTAGAAAGGTCACCAGGTGGTGGCTAGGGTAGAAAGGCCACCAGGTGGTGGCTAGGGTAGAAAGGTCACCAGGTGGTGGCTAGGGTAGAAAGGTCACCAGGTGGTGGCTAGGGTAGAAAGGCCACCAGGTGGTGGCTAGGGTAGAAAGGTCACCAGGTGGTGGCTAGGGTAGAAAGGCCACCTGGTGGTGGCTAGGGAAGCTAAGCCAACTGATTGTTTAATAGAAAACACCTTGACCAATGAACTGCGCAACGCACCGGCAGGCACTTGACGGGGGGTGCGCAACGTGCCTCCAGGATCATATATTTTTATTGTATGATTCAAAACTCCTGCGGCTACATGGGGTTCACATCAGCTTCCTCAGGGCTCTTGTAAACAGATGCCATTTAAAAAAAAAATTGTGAGCAACATTCCCGGGTGTGAGAGCCTCAGTAGTGAGTGTGAGCAACCAAGGCTGGCGCACACAGCATGAGCTCACAGCACTGCTGTTCAGCTTGTGACCTCAGCATCACCTAATAATGTCGAAATATATATAGCTGGTATTATTTAGCCATGATAGTATTACAGAAGAGTCTGAGTGCAATAATGACTTTGTACAATGTTCAAATATCAGTGAATCAATGCTGTTCACGCTGTTCACATCGCTAGCCACAGCACCACAGCATTATTTCCTCCATCTAGGAATCTTCAAACGGCTTCATATGTTACTTTACAAAATATACTTGTGGTCAATTATTCATTTACAAGATTTAGTGACCAGGATTGTGATAATAGCAGGATTGTGGTGATAATTAGTGCTGTGCGTAGTATTGTGGGAGGAAGGCATTTGGTGAGGGTGGGAGGGAGGGAATCCAGATAGTGTCACTGTGTGTGGCATGTTACCGATCGTATGCACCACTCGTATTATCGGGTACAGTGTTAATTATAATCTAGGGGAAAAATCTGTATCTAAATATGATATACCAGGGTGCCCCGTGATACATTACAAGAAAGAAATAAAAATATATAACACCAGGTTATTAACTTATGCAATGATATATATAAAGTATATATTTAACAAACAAACTAAAAGCATGTAATATCAAATTATTGGTATTATTATTTATAAATAATTAAAAGGTAATGTCCTCCAGATCAAATTTATTCTACCTACTACAACAGAACAAAACACTTAACGTTATATGTTACCAGGCGACGTCTCACAGCTAACTGAGCTCCGTCTCCGACACTACCCATAATTCTTTCCTCTTCCGCCTTCATCTAGGATGATGGATGGTAAATAAGGACTTTTTAATATTTATAATAATTGAAACAAACAATCGTTCTCAAATGTATAAGAATGCAAACTATAATATAATGGTCACATGCAAATAATATAAGTTACAATGCCACATGCTTAATCACATGAAATTAACAATAATATGAATAGTAAGAGGTGACATCTGGAACTCCCATAACTGAACAAGTCCAGCAATCTAATTCCCGAAACTAACAGGTATTAAACGTGTGACTAGAGCAACCCGCTCCTGTTCAACTGATGTTGCCATACTATACAACACATTATAAACACTTAAGTATTATCATGAATTTATATAAGTATCCAACTAGGGATACGTAACATGGCAGTCACTCGTTTTGCTCACCATACTAGCTTAGTGGTTCGCTATGGTGAACACATATGTACATGGCTATATACAATGTGTGTGTGTATATTGTATGAACAGCAACAGGAGTATATTGGGAGGAGCCATTTTGGTGAGGGGAGGTGGCGTCGTAATCGTAGCGTCGTCTGCTGGCTGCTGTGTGATTTCTCATGCAGTGTATGGTGGCCATTATGCTGTTTGGACACAATACTTGATTGCATAGTTATGGTAAATAAAACATGTAGATACGTATACAGAAGGTATGTAAATAGTGTAATAAAAGTTGGAGGAATGTGGGAGGGCTGGCTGGGTGTGGCAGCTCACACTCGTGGAGTTCTGAGCGTGTGATGGTGAATGTATATAGTGTGTGACAGTGGTATAGTGTGTAAATATGTTGTAAATATACATAAATGAACATGAAACATTGGATATATGAGCATATATGTGGACACATTTGAGACACACATAAGTGTCTTGGGACAGTACGGATGTTCTACTGCCATAATATTGTGTACGTGTTCATTATACATAGGATTGGCCAGAAAAAAACAAAAATGTATTTGGAAATGTACACAAAAAATAATATAAAAATATATTTGTGACAACTGACACATGTTGAAGCTGGCGAGCAACTGGCTTCGGAGTCTACGTCACAGGGGGATCACCAAATTGTGTCATCACACGCCATTTTTCCAGACCCCATTGCGGCCAAATTAATTACAATTTCAATTTTTTTTTACATGTCTGTTGATCAGAGAAGGGTATTAAACATTTTCAAAAAAAAAAACAATTTTTCCAGAGAATTTATTTCCTGCGCAACAGGGAGGGGGGGGGTGGACGTATTGGAAGGTGAGCAGCATAGTGCTTAATGAAATTTGTAAATGCCATAGACAATTCAGATTTTATTTGATTATATGATTCTGGAGGTCACTCAAGTGAGTGTATTCTCCAAAGTACTTTTCTGGGGGGAGCCCCGTCGGCTCCCCGGAGCTATCCCAGGCTGATATGCTAATTTCAGACTTTGGCATCAGTCATGTGTATGGAGTTCTTAGGCCTACCGGAGACCACGGCCAGAACCGGGCCCCCTCAGAGAGGCACGGGGAGCAATGGCCTATAGAAGCCCCCGTGTGGTTGGAAGCATTCTATGTCTGCCATCGACCGGGACAGGCACCCAGAAAGGTAAGCGCCCCAAAACAAACCCCTATTCTGGTTAAAATTGCTACCAAAATCCGAACTAGTGGATAGAACTCCCAAACAGAAAAACAAGCAAACTAGTGTGACGTCACACGTCACCGCGCCGCTGTCTGCGCAGCTCCCCCCTCCCCGGGAGGGGGAAGGTGGAGCCCCAGACCTCCCACGCCGGCTATCCACCCATCAGTTCTTCGGCTGATGCTATAGGCACCGGTTATGTGCTCCGGCTCCAGTGGTTGTTTCAGCACTGCACCTAGAGTGTGGTGTCTGTTTTCTAGGTGGTGCGCGAGCCGGGAGTGATTCTCCAGTACTCGGGCTGCATGCGCCTAGGGTTCCCTTCCCTAGGTGCCCTGTAAGTACTGCCCTTGGGACTTGGGGCCACCTTCCACAAGTTCCTTGGGGTCTGCCCCTGCTAGGCCGTTTACTGCTTGGTTTTCGGCCGCTCTTTGTGTGCTCGGGTGTTCTGTCTCCCTTGTTCGCCTTAGAGTAAGGGGCAGTTTTTGCACTGGTGGGGCGCAGGGTACTGTGCAGCTTGTCTTTTCCCAATCATAGCGGCCGGCTCTGTTCCGCTTGGGTACGCTGTCCTCTTGCGGGGTTTTCTTTTTCTTTTTGTTTATCTACCTGGTGGGGGGGTCTGCCTTCGTTCTTGCCCCTGGTGTCCCTTGTGTTCTGAGTTTTCTGGT
This sequence comes from Procambarus virginalis, assembly GCA_020271785.1. NCBI lineage: Eukaryota > Metazoa > Arthropoda > Malacostraca > Decapoda > Cambaridae > Procambarus > Procambarus virginalis. The sequence continues at coordinate 7,637,008 of WNGS01005451.1, read as the reverse complement.
GGTACCCCCTGCTAGGTCCCCGTGAGTGTACACGTCCCGGGGGTTCAGCTCTTAGAAAGTTGTTTGGTAGTTTTGGGTGCCGGTTAGCAGTACCCTGCCTGGGATTACCTGAGCGCGAGTCCTCTTATAGTAAACGCTCGGGACCCTGGGAAACCCCTGGGGGCGCGTGGGTCCGATGGATGTGACCCCAGAGCCCCCCCCTCGCTTCCAGCGAGTTTGAGGGTTGCTCACCCCTTGTCTCTGGGTGACTCTCTGTTTTGCCTCCGTCTGCTGCCTGTGGGGTCGGTGACACCTTCGACCCGGAGCCCTGCGAGTTTGTTGCTCGTTATGGCTCGCTTACCCAGTTGTGCTCAGCTGGTGCGGGCAGCAGAGGCGTTGCACTTGAGCCTTGGTGGTGGCAACGCTCTCGTGGTAACTCCCCGGGAGCCCCGGGGCTGCCCCGTTTTGGTTCTTGTTTTTCCCCTGGATTCCCCTTCCTGCCTGCATCCGGTTCCTTACCGTCTGTAGGTTCAGGGCGGGTTTGGTGGTGTTGAGACTCGGGCAGTCTCGGGGAAATCCCCTTCCGGGGTAGTGACGGGGGCATTCGAGCCTGTTCCTCCAGCCGTGTTGTAAGAGTCTGCCAGTGGGCTCCCTTCCTTAGTGTTTTCACGGCTGTCCCGGTTTTCTGGTACGGCCGGGGCTTTAGGGGGACGGCTCGGCCCCGGGCCTGTTGTGTGGGTTCCCGGGGCTGCGGAGGGGCTGACTTGGGGGGCCTTGGCCCCATAGGACCCCGTGGGGGTTTTTATCCCCCTCTCGGCGGGGCTTGTGGTTACGCGGAGTGGGGTTTTCCTCTCCACTCGCCGTACGTGCTGTTGGGCGTCGGCCCCTCCCCGGCTCGGTTCCTTGGCCTTTGAGTCGGTTGGTTCCGTCCTGTGGGTGGATGTTCCCCCCACCCCTTTTTTTGGGGGGGACGGTGTTTTCGTCATGTTTCCCCGTTTTGGGGGTTCTACATGACTACTGGTCTCGGTGCGCATGCGCCTTTGTGTGCCTTCGGGACTGGTTTTGGCTTCCGTGTTCTCGAGGGTTCGGGAAGGTTTTTCCTCCTTCCCGCGTTATTGGAACGTCTGTCGGCTCCTCGTCCTTGTTGGCGAGTTTGGGCTACTTGTAGCCCTGTTGGGCTCCTTGTGGTCCTGTTGTGCTCCTTGTAGCCCTGTTGGGCTACTTTGGCCCGGTTTGGGCTCTTTCTGGGCCTGTTGGGCTACTTGTGCCCTGTTGGCTACTTGTGGCCCGGTTGCGTGCCTTTTTGGGCTCTGTCTTCGCTTCTTTGGCCGGTTTTCTTGTTCCTGCTCACTCTTTTGGCTACTTTTCTTGTGCAGTAGTCTTGGTTGCCGCCTTCCCGCAGGGTAGGTTGCGCGTTTTCGGCCGGCATGTCATGCGCGTGCGCCGCGGAGTTTGTTTTGGTCTGGGCGGTGTGTAGTGCCGGTGTTCGTCGTCTTTTGCTCCAGTGCTTCGCCTTTCGCTCTTCTCCCTTGCCGCGGTATGTGCCCCTTTTCGCTCCGGGGGTGTCCTGGGTTCCAGTTGTGGGGAGGCCGCCGAGGTTTCCCCTGTGTCATGGGTGTGGCCGCCTTCTTCGCCTCTTCCTTGCTCTCCTGCAGGTCCGGCTCTGGCTTCTTCACCTGGCGGTGCTCCCAGGTTCTTCTGGGCTCGGTTGAGTCGTGTCACTTCGAGCCACCGTTTGCCAGGTGAGTTTCTGCGGTCTGGCGTCTTTTGGCAGGGCGCTGGATGTGGTGTTATATGCCTGTCTTTCTTTAGGTCTCTTTTTGTACGACTGAGACCGTTCGCACACCAGTGTCGGTCCCCTTTTTTCACCCCTTCCTGTCCCACTCTTGTGCATGTCCATCCCATGCTAGGGTCATTCAGGGGTCCCACCTTTGTTAGTGTTATGTGGTGTGGGGTTTGTGGTGTTGGTTCTGTACTCGCCTGGTAGGGCTTCTGGCTGTGCTTGCAAGGTTTATGCGCTCTGGCTTTTGGGTCCCGCCTATCTGGTAGAACTTGCGGGATAGTACCAGTGGAGTGCAGTGGTGCCATAGGCACACTCGGGGAACACTGTATATCCATCAGAGGTCTGCAGTTGTTACACGACCTCCTTGCGAGCATACGCCTTCTCGCTGGTACCTTATCTTGAGGTTAACTTGAGGTGCTTCCGGGGCTTAGCGTCCCCGCGGCCCGGTCATCGACCAGGCCTCCTGGACTGGTCATGCTGGCTGTTGGACATGGCTGCTTGCTGCCCGACGTATGAGTCACAGCCTGGTTGATCGGGTATCCTTGGAGGTGCTGATCCGGTTCTCTCTTGCACCAACCCGTCACCGCATCTTTATTACGTCAATATTGACTTCTTCGTTCCGTGCATAGGTGCCATACTAAACATAATGGTTTCCCTTAAAAAACTTCGTGGAAAACACCGACCTTACCTGACCTACTTAGTAGGTTACAATAAGCATCTTATGGTTTCGTAATTACAATTGTTACTTAACCTATTATCGGTATGCCACTGAACTCTGTGAGGGGATTGCAAGTTATGCCCCTATGGTACGGTCTGTGGACTTCGGGGCACACTAGCTTGCCTTCGACTTAGTTATGGCCCATCCTGGTGGGGGGAGTCTGTGGGCTGCAGGCCGCCCCATGCGTCTTCCTGGTGGGCCTCCCTTTGGCTGGTCTAGCCTGGCCTCGGGCCGGGCTTGGGGTGTACATGAGCTCCCGGTTCCCCATCCAGCCGGTTTTGAGGGGGGTTTCTCCGCCGTCGGTCGCCTGGTAGGGGGTTCCTGGGCCTGCTGGGTTCTGTCGTGTCTCAGTGGGCCCTGTCTGGGGTCTATCTGCTCCGTTCTCTGCCTTTGCCGGAGCGAGTTGCTCTTTACCTGTGGCATGTTGCGGTGGTGTATCTCCCCTAGTTGTGCTTGCGGGGGTTGAGCTCTGGCTCTTTGGTCCGCCTCTCAAACGTCAATCTTATAACAGGTGTACGGTTCCTGAGCCTATTGGGCTCTATCGTATCTACACTTGAAACTGTGTGTGGAGTCANTCTCGTGGAATTGTAGCAATGTTAGCTTTTTAATCAGTTGTATAGTATTTGTACAAACAAAGGCATTATGCAATGCCATTTGCAGAAAATAAACATGATCTTTTTGGTCCACTTGTGAGTTTTCCTGGTAAAATGGTAATACTTCACCATTTGATCGAAGTGGTCCACACCTTTCATGAACTTATTGTATTCACAATTGGCAGTAGGCTTGTTCACTGGTACCTGTTGCAGTCGAGTTGTTCCATTCGCGATTGCGCAATCGTTTCCTCTTTCCCTTCGACATTGCTGAGTGTCAGCATTGTGGATGTTTGTAATGATTGAGACCACTCGCTTGTCTTTCCACAGTAGAATGAAGGTGTTATCTTTGCGGCGGTATATGGTGGTATCCAGTGGAAATTTAGCCTTGGCTATAGTTTTGCAATTCCCGTCGCGCGTAGCAGTCTAATTGTGCCACATGTGTACACCCCAAGTTCTCTCAATTTTTTTCTGTTAGGTTTACCGAGTTGTAGTAATTATCCATGTACAAATGGTAACCCTGGTTCACTAAAGGCTGAATCAACCCCGTTACTGTTTCCAGTATCGTCTTTACCAATACCTGAGTATACGTCAAAGTCATATAAGTACCCAGATACTGATTCAGCAAGCATATATAGTTTCACACCATACTTGTCTGGTTTGTTTGGATTGTAAACTTTGAACGATGTCGATCGGCCCGCGCCATGCCATTGTACCTTCATCCAAGCACAACTCTTTCTTGGGAATGTAAACTTCTGCAAACCTCTCTTTCAAATAGTCCATCACCGATCTCACTTTTATCAACTTATCAGTATTGTTCAAGGGCACTGCATTATTATTTGAATGTATGGAAAACTGGCTTATATGCTGGAAACGTTTTGACGTCATAAACAAGTTGAAGAAACGAACATGCCATGGTTTTCCTGTTTGCCAATACATCCTCATAGCTGGCAGCCTGTTTATGCCCATCAATATGCATAGTCCCAAGTATCGCGCCATTTCTTTCACCCTCACTGGTTTCCAAATATCTGAGACATTTTCATTAGCCATCCGGAAAATCTGCGACGCGTACAAATTAGTTTCTGTTGTCAAGAATTGAAGCAGGCTCGGGTAATGAATAATTGGATAAATCCTAATGCACTAGTAGGTGTGGGAATTTTCAGGCCAGGATTTCCAATAAAATCTTCAACAATTGGGGGAGTATTGTCACGACTCCAGCCAACACTGTCCCCACCCTTGCGAGTACGTCCTGTACGTGTACGGCTTTGTGAATCTTCCTCACTTTCGTCATCACTTTCAATTTCCATGCTTTCATCACTGCTAGAATCACTTGGCACAGTTGGTCGTGTAATCCTACGTCGAGAAACATTTCTGGTAGTTAGTTTTCTAGGTGGTTTACATGCGCCACGTGTGTGCCTAGATGGAGGAGGAGGAGGGAGTAGAGGTGCCTCATCCTCCTCTGTGAGGTGCTCGGTCTCCTCATCACTCGTTGCTGTATCATTCGCTCTTTGGACGCCACTATAATCGTTGTAGTCATCCAAATCATCTTCAAGTCCTTCAACATCACCTGCATCATACTCAGCTTCTGATAAAGCTACCACAACTTTAGGAATTTTCGTGGGTGTGAGTTTCATTCCCTTGAACTTTTGATAAATCATAGTTATTCTGTCCTCTTTCGAGGACTTGGACACTTCCTTGGGCATAGAACGGCTTGGTACTTGACCTGGATCCATTGTTGATGAATGTATTGGGTATAAAACACACGGAAACGGGTATAAATGCAGAAAACCGTTCGAGTTTGGCGCGCGAGGGAAACGTGATCGATTCACGAAACGTGACGAGAAAACATTGGGCCTGTCACGTGACCGGGTAGGCCGACGCGCCATGCGCCCTAGCAGTGAGAGAGAACTTCATGGCGCTCAGTTTGAAACAAACCAGAAGTAAATCGGATAAAAATTGAATTTTATAAAAATATTTTTTACGAAGACATAAATTTGAGTCCTGTGTGCATGAGCGGGTAGTCGAAACAGGACTCGCGGGAGAGTCCTTGGCATGCGAAAGTGTTAACCACCGCCGTGCTGCTTGTCCGTGCCCCTCTCTCCACCCCTAGACCCCCCGCCGGCTGCCCACTCTTCAGTTCATAGACCTGGAGAGTATTGTAGTGTACTGGGGCTGCATGCACTTAGGATTGCCTTCCCTAAGTGCCCTGTGAGTACTACCCTGGGGTTTTCTTCCTGAGGACCTTCCGGACTTCACTTTCGTAGGGGTTCCTGCTACTCGGCAATTTACCCCACCCTTGAGGCCAGTTGGGGTTTTGTGGCCTTTGTTTGGCTCTGTGTAGGGAGTGTTGTTGCTGGTTCGGGTGCAAGGTGCTGCGCAGCTTGCCTACCTAGTGCCCCTGTGCTTCCTCGTGCAGTTGGCCTTCTGCAGCTGCACCCGCAGCTGCAGAAGGTATCCATCCTTTCTCCTTTGGTGGCAGATGATTTTCATACCCACTGGCATTTGACCTTGATCTTGTGCTTCTTTTCCCTTCTCGAGTTGTCCTCGGACTGGCTTGTGGATAATGTGGAGGCGTTGAGTGCCGGGTCTTTGTCTAGCTGGCCTCAGCGGTTCCAGACTCCTTCAAAAAAGAACCCAGATCCTTGAAAAAACTGGGTTCTAAGCTAATTGAAACAACAAGATACCCTAGAGCTGCCAACTTCTTCTTTCAGTACCTTAGTGTAGCGATAGAGAGAGAGAGAGGAATTGCACACTGCATCCATGGTTCCTGCCTGCAGGAGCAGGAACCATGGAAATTGCTTCTCTATTTCATCTGAGAAGCTGGAGGAACTCGACAACCTGTGACAACTAGTCTTGTATCTTGCATGTAACTAATGTTGTAACCTATTTTGTGTAATGAGGTTTTAAATAAAATAAAATAAAATGACAAAATATACAATATATAAGGGGTGGTAGGAGAAGACAATATGTGAGTGTACACAGGTGCCCCACAAGGCTCCCCCGGATGCTATATAGGCTCTTCTTTATATATTACCATAATATATAATGGCTATTTATAACTGGTGGGGTAATAAGTGGAATGTATTAGGAGAGTAGATTGGGGAGGCAAATATTTTCAGGGATAAAACTCCACCCATTGGGCTTCTGCCTGTTATCAATTTATCAACCAAAGTGACACAATCTCAACCACATGGTTCTAACACACTCATAACATTTTAGTTCACTTTCGAAATATGCCTCCCCCAACCTCTTCTCCTAATGCATTCCACTTATTACCCCGCCACTTTCATACAGCCTTTATGTATTTACTGTATTATGATGATACTTTTTACTGTATATATCTTCTATGTTGTGATCATACCTTGACTGAGCACAGTTAAGCTAACACAACAAGAAAAGATTTTGCTAAACTCATTAAGAAAAATCACAAAAATTTAACTTTTTACTGATTTTTAATATATAATTTCATTTGTAGAATGTAAAAATATCTTTTAGTTTTCTTCTATTGATGTTACTGAACCTTTCTTCCTTTACAACATTATTGGAATGATGTTTTATTGCAGGTGAAGCTATAAAGCTGAGTGATTTTGTAATTACTCCCGAGGCTGAAGCTGGGGATTCAGGCCAAGTGCAAGTTGGTCACCCTCAAGCTGGTCATCCTCCCTCTCAAGGACAACAGGGAGACCGTAGATCTAATGCTGGCCGTGGCTCCCGCTCAAGCTATAGAGGCCGAGGGAAATATGCAACTCCTGACATTAATGGTAGTGTACACACTTTATGTTCTTTATTAAGTTACAGAAATTTTAACATTGAAATTGAAATAAGTTTATTGAGGTAAAATACACACAAAGGGATGAGGTAGTTCAAGCTATTCTCACCCCATTCAGTACATCGTGTTAATACATACATAGACACAATTTCAACATTGTAAAACCTTATTCATTTACTCTACTGTATTTAGCATATATTGCTAAAATAAATCTTTCAGTCCTAGCACATGAATGTTGCCTCTTGGTCAAGCCTGGCCTTGGGCCGGGCTTGGTGATCGGCGTGGTGATTGCTCTGTGCACAGGTCGCAGCTCGCCCCCCATTGATGGGGCAATGGGGGGCTTGCTCTGTTCACTCACGTCTGGTCTCATGATTTCTGGGCTTTTCGAGTCATTTCCCGTAGCCTGCGGTAGCGATGGGTGGAGGTGGCCCCTCCTCCTTCGGGGGGTTCAGGGCTGGTGGGGTCAGCCCTGTCACCGGCAGGCCTCTTCTCCTGAGCTCTGTCGGGTCATCTCGGAGTGGGTGCGCTTGGGTGTGGTCGAAATGACGATGTGTCTCAGGTGGGTTTCCTGCCTGTTTCCAGTACCGAAACGGGACTGTGCGGACCTGCGGTTCATTCTGGACTTGTCCCGTCCGAACCCCTGGGTTTCTTGCCAATCCTTTCGGATGTCTCAGGTCCGGCTTCTGTTGGAGCCGGGCCCTTGGATGGTGCCCCTGGACCTCAAGGATGTGTGTTGGCATGTCCCGATTCATCTGGGGTTCAGGGAATGGCTCGGGTTTGTTTGTGGGGCGTTTCAGTTCCCATTTTCATTGTCTCCCATTCGGGTTGAACCTGGCTCCTCACATGTTCACACACCTCACCCGGGTCGTGGTGGCCTGTCTGCATTTTTTAGGTGTTCGGGTGTTGGTCTATTTCGACGACTAGCTGATTTGGGCTCCCATCCAGTCCACGTGTCTGCTCGCCATGGATTTGGTTCTTTCCCAGCTCGCCGGGTTGCAGTTCCTGGTGAACTGGAGGAAGTCCCATCTGGTTCCCTCCCAGGTTCAGACTTGGCTGTGTGGGACTCTCAGACCGCTTCCTTGTCTTTCTCTGCGGAGTCTCTCCTGTGGCTGTGGTCCCACATGTGCTTGTTTCGGGAGGGCTCCCAGGTCATGCGACGATTGCTCGAGGGTTTGTGCGAGAGTCTGAACTTTGCGAATGATCTACCCTGGGGGCCTTGTGTCGGCTGCTGCGTCACCGGCTTCCTCTTCGGGTTTTTCAGGGTTCAGTGCCTTGGCGCCTACCAGAGCCCTCGCTCGATGTATTCACGGACGCGTTATCTCTCGGCTGGGGCTTTGTGACCAGTGTTCACCAGGCCAGCCAGGAGCAGTAGGGTCTGTTCTTTCGTCGGGCCCATAGCATGGTGCGGGAGTTCACAGGGGTGTGGTTTTCGCTTCGGAGGAATTGGGTCGTCTGCATATCGACAATTTGGCTCCGTTCAGACTGCTCCCTGGTGGTTCATTACCTGAACCGAAGGGGATCGATGCAGTCCTTGGCTATTTGGGGTTGGTCGCTTCGGGTGACTCGTCTGCTGAGTTCTCGATGTTTGACTCTCTTGGCCATTTACGTCCAGGTGGGTGTCCAACATCCAGGTGGACGGCCAGTCCTGGTTCATTCCCCTGTCCACCGAATGGACAGTCGACGCCAACTCATTCAGATGGCTCTGCCATCTGAATGAGTTTGTGCACCTGGAGGTGGACCTCTTCGCATCAGCGTGGTCAAGGCGTCTTCCAGTATGTGCCGCAAGGTAGTCGAGGTCGATACTTTTCGGCAGGACTGGTCGAGGTTCCTGTACCTCCCAGCAGTTGCTCCAGGTTGTTTTCTTGGAGACTTACCAGGGGAGAGCAGTCCTCTTGGCCCCATGGTGGCCGGCTAAGCCTTGGTTTCAGACGCTGCTTGTTCGGTGTCTGAACTTGGAGGTTTTCTGCCTTTTTCAGCAGAGGACCGATCAGCAGATCGGTCCGGTCGATTACAAAACTGATTCGATCTTCTTCTTGAGTCTTCGCGGTTGGTCTTTTTGAGTCGAGTCTATCACCATCTGTATGGTGATCATGTGCCTTCTTTGATGGTGTCCCACCTGTGGGCTTTGTCTTGGCAGCAGTATGACGTTTCCTGACGGCCCTTCCGGTTCTTTTTGTCTCTTCGTCGCTGTACTTTGCTTTCAGTTCAGGTTGCTTTGTCTTTTCTCTTGTGGCAGTTTCAGGACCGTCATCTTAAGTTGAATACTATCACCTCATATCGTGCGGAGCTTGCTTTCGGTATTGATGTTACTTCTGCACCGTTTCGCAAGCTGTCTCGGACGTTGTTTCACCACTGTCCTGCTCATGTGCTGCCTGAGCCATCCTGGTCTTTGAACAGAGTGCTCTCTTATTTGTCTTCTCCTCGGTTTGTTGTTGTGTAGCCCCTTTGGTTCAGGATTGCTTTCTAAGGCTCTTTTTCTTGCTGGCTCTAGGGGTCGGGTTGGGGAGCTACATGCTCTTCACCGTGCAGGTGTTTCTGCTCTTTTGGTCAAGGTGATAGGTTCAATCGTTTGTAGCCGTCTCCTTTTCTGGCGAAGAATGAGACTGCTGCTTTCCAGAGGGGTCCTTGGGTTGTTGATGCTTGGTTGGTCAGGCTGGGGGTGCATCATGTGTTGTGTCCGGTTGCGTCTCTCCGCCGTTATTTGGGCGTTGGGTTGATCCGGTTTCCTTTCTTCCCTATTCTAGTGTTTGGGTCCCTCAGGTCGTCTGCAATGTATATAAATAGATGTTATCATTTCATTAGCCTGTATTCTAGTACATTTGTAAACAAAAATATTATGAGTTATATATGTGAGGAGTATGACCATTTGCATGAGCTTACACCTGAATATCTTCAAATGTTACACAAAAGTTGTTATAAACATCATAATGCAATCATTTTTGGATGGATTTACAGAGTTTTCAAATGTTAATATAGACCCGCAAGATTAACACTATACAACACAATGAAAGATAATTTTTGTATATAGCATTATTATTTTGTAAGTGTAGGTGTATTTTTTTAATTTATCTCATGATTATTTTAAATATCTATAGCCCAGAGGCATGAAGAAGAAATTGTGGCAGAGTTAGAGCATGATGGTGTGTTTGACGAGCGCACGATAGAGGGCCATGGTGATTCCTTCACAGTATCTGTTGCTACTACTAATCAAAGCACTGCTGGTAAGGATGAAGGAGAAGCAGTTACAAGTATTTGAGTTTTAATTTAGTACTGTAGCAGAAACTAATATATAAAACACAAGACTGTAATGAGAGTCCAAGATGCTCAAAAGATACTATAACAATCTGAGGCAATTTGGTGAGTTATTGCTTAAAAAGTGGACTGCAAGAACATTAGGTCTTACTAATACCGATGCTGTATGTGTATTTGTAAGGCAATATACCATTATAAAGGAAAGGTCTTAGAGCCTTGCACACTGTAACCAAGCAGGTAGAAGGACCACTTGCAAGAGAAGGGTGTACGTGTACCAAAGTAATGGGTAATGTCACCCTTCCACTTTTCTCCCTAAACATGTACAGCTACTTAACTTCTTACTGATGAATCATTTATATTGACGTTAAACTTACTTTATTTAAGGCAATGTCCAGCTTTGCAGACTGCAAATGAAAAAAGTAAACAAATAAAAAAAGTACTTAAGAGAAAGTACATGTATGTGTGTGTGTGTGTGTGTAATTACCTACGAGTAATTACTTAAGCATAGTTACAGGATGTGAGCTATGCTTGTGGTGTCCCGTCTTCCCAGTACTCATTGTTGTATAACGCTTTGAAAATATGGAGGTTATGGCCTCCACTCTATAGCTCTTTGGAGCTATTGAACTGATATTCACATCCATCCATCCATCCGGTCCCCCCCTCGCCATCCATCCATCTGGTCCCCTCTCACCATCCATCCGGTCCCCCCTCAACATCCATCTATCTGGTCCCCCTCACCATCCATCCTTCCGGTCCCCCCTCACCATCCATCCATCCGGTCCCCCCTCACCATACATCCATCCGGTCCCCCCTCACCATCCATCCATCCGGTCCCCCTTCACCATCCATCCATCCGGTCCCCCTCACCATCCATCCATCCAGTCCCCCCCCAACATCCATCTATCTGGTCCCCCTCACCATCCATCCATCCGGTCCCCCCTCACCATCCATCCATCCAGTCCCCCCCTCAACATCCATCTATCTGGTCCCCCTCACCATCCATCCATCCATCCATCCATCCAGTCCCCCCTCACCATCCATCCATCCGGTCCCCCCCTCACCATCCATCCATCCAGTCCCCCCCTCAACATCCATCTATCTGGTCCCCCTCACCATCCATCCATCCATCCATCCAGTCCCCCCTCACCATCCATCCATCCGGTCCCCCTCACCATCCATCCATCTGGTCCCCCCTCACCATCCATCCATCCGGTCCCCCTTCACCATCCATCCATCTGGTCCCCCTTCACCATCCATCCATCCGGTCCCCCCTCACCATCCATCCATCCGGTCCCCCTTCACCATCCATCCATCTAATCCCCCTTCACCATCCATCCATCCGGTCCCCCCTCACCATCCATCCATCCGGTCCCCCTCACCATCCATCCATCCAGTCCCCCCTCACCATCCATCCATCCAGTCCCCCTCACCATCCATCCATCCGGTCCCCCTCACCATCCATCCATCCGGTCCCCCTTCACCATCCATCCAATCCCCCTCACCATCCATCCATCTAGTCCCCCATCACCATCCATCCATCCAGTCCCCCTCACCATCCATCCATCCGGTCCCCCTTCACCATCCATCCATCTAATCCCCCCTCACCACCCATCCATCTGGTCCCCCCTCACCATCCATCCATCCAGTCCCCCCTTCACCATCCATCCATTTGGTCCCCCTCACCATCTATCCATCAGTCCCCGGATGGATAGATGGTAGAAAGGTCACCAGGTGGTGGCTAGGGTAGAAAGGTCACCAGGTGGTGGGTAGGGTAGATAGGTCACCAGGTAGTGGCTAGGGTAGAAAGGTCACCAGGTGGTGGCTAGGGTAGAAAGGTCACCAGGTGGTGGCTAGGGTAGAAAGGTACCAGGTGGTGGCTAGGGTAGAAAGGTCACCAGGTGGTGGCTAGGGTAGAAAGGTCACCAGGTGGTGGCTAGGGTAGAAAGGTCACCAGGTGGTGGCTAGGGTAGAAAGGTCACCAGGTGGTGGCTAGGGTAGAAAGGTCACCAGGTGGTGGCTAGGGTAGAAAGGTCACCAGGTGGTGGCTAGGGTAGAAAGGTCACCAGGTGGTGGCTAGGGTAGAAAGGCCACCTGGTGGTGGCTAGGGAAGCTAAGCCAACTGATTGTTTAATAGAAAACACCTTGACCAATGAACTGCGCAACGCACCGGCAGGCACTTGACGGGGGGTGCGCAACGTGCCTCCAGGATCATATATTTTTATTGTATGATTCAAAACTCCTGCGGCTACATGGGGTTCACATCAGCTTCCTCAGGGCTCTTGTAAACAGATGCCATTTAAAAAAAAAAATTGTGAGCAACATTCCCGGGTGTGAGAGCCTCAGTAGTGAGTGTGAGCAACCAAGGCTGGCGCACACAGCATGAGCTCACAGCACTGCTGTTCAGCTTGTGACCTCAGCATCACCTAATAATGTCGAAATATATATATAGCTGGTATTATTTAGCTATGATAGTATTACAGAAGAGTCTGAGTGCAATAATGACTTTGTACAATGTTCAAATATCAGTGAATCAATGCTGTTCACGCTGTTCACATCGCTAGCCACAGCACCACAGCATTATTTCCTCCATCTAGGAATCTTCAAACGGCTTCATATGTTACTTTACAAAATAAACTTGTGGTCAATTATTCATTTACAAGATTTAGTGACCAGGATTGTGATAATAGCAGGATTGTGGTGATAATTAGTGCTGTGCGTAGTATTGTGGGAGGAAGGCATTTGGTGAGGGTGGGAGGGAGGGAATCCAGATAGTGTCACTGTGTGTGGCATGTTACCGATCGTATGCACCACTCGTATTATCGGGTACAGTGTTAATTATAATCTAGGGGAAAAATCTGTATCTAAATATGATATACCAGGGTGCCCCGTGATACATTACAAGAAAGAAATAAAAATATATAACACCAGGTTATTAACTTATGCAATGATATATATAAAGTATATATTTAACAAACAAACTAAAAGCATGTAATATCAAATTATTGATATTATTATTTATAAATAATTAAAAGGTAATGTCCTCCAGATCAAATTTATTCTACCTACTACAACAGAACAAAACACTTAACGTTATATGTTACCAGGCGACGTCTCACAGCTAACTGAGCTCCGTCTCCGACACTACCCATAATTCTTTCCTCTTCCGCCTTCATCTAGGATGATGGATGGTAAATAAGGACTTTTTAATATTTATAATAATTGAAACAAACAATCGTTCTCAAATGTATAAGAATGCAAACTATAATATAATGGTCACATGCAAATAATATAAGTTACAATGCCACATGCTTAATCACATGAAATTAACAATAATATGAATAGTAAGAGGTGACATCTGGAACTCCCATAACTGAACAAGTCCAGCAATCTAATTCCCGAAACTAACAGGTATTAAACGTGTGACTAGAGCAACCCGCTCCTGTTCAACTGATGTTGCCATACTATACAACACATTATAAACACTTAAGTATTATCATGAATTTATATAAGTATCCAACTAGGGATACGTAACATGGCAGTCACTCGTTTTGCTCACCATACTAGCTTAGTGGTTCACTATGGTGAACACATATGTACATGGCTATATACAATGTGTGTGTGTATAGTGTATGAACAGCAACAGGAGTATATTGGGAGGAGCCATTTTGGTGAGGGGAGGTGGCGTCGTAATCGTAGCGTCGTCTGCTGGCTGCTGTGTGATTTCTCATGCAGTGTATGGTGGCCATTATGCTGTTTGGACACAATACTTGATTGCATAGTTATGGTAAATAAAACATGTAGATACGTATACAGAAGGTATGTAAATAGTGTAATAAAAGTTGGAGGAATGTGGGAGGGCTGGCTGGGTGTGGCAGCTCACACTCGTGGAGTTCTGAGCGTGTTGATGGTGAATGTATATAGTGTGTGACAGTGTATAGTGTGTAAATATGTTGTAAATATACATAAATGAACATGAAACATTGGATATATGAGCAATATATGTGGACACATTTGAGACACACATAAGTGTCTTGGGACAGTACGGATGTTCTACTGCCATAATATTGTGTACGTGTTCATTATACATAGGATTGGCAAGAAAAAAACAAAAATGTATTTGGAAATGTACACAAAAAATTAATAAAAATATATTTGTGACAACTGACACATGTTGAAGCGAGCAACTGGCTTCGGGAGTCTACGTCACAGGGGATCACCAAATTGTGTCATCACACGCCATTTTTCAGACCCCATTGCGGCCAAATTAATTACAATTTCAATTTTTTTTTTTTACATGTCTGTGATCAGAGAAGGGTATTAAACATTTTCAAAAACAAAAATAATTTTTCCAGAGAATTTATTTCCTGCGCACAGGGGGGGGGGGGTGGACGTATTTGGAAGGTGAGCAGCATAGTGCTTAATGAAATTTGTAATGCCATAGACAATTCAGATTTTATTTGATATATGATTCTGGAGGTCACTCAAGCTGAGTGGTATTCTCCAAAGCACCTTTTTTACTGTTATGAACCTGCAGGAACCACTGGAAAAGTTCCAAGTGTTAGGGGTACCAGATTGTCACCCCACCTGACTACACATTACTATTACCAATACCATGTAATCTTACTTAAGGAGCAACCAAGTGAGACTACTGAGAAATTGTGATACAGGTATTACCACTAATTATAACCTGTATTTTATGGGTCTTTACTTTTAGGGAAATTTGTACGAGTTGGCTCAGGTCGTAGGGGAAAACCTGCATCCTATATTGACCATAATGAGCGTGAGTTTGGAGAAAGTAATGGCCATGGTGGGGACAAGCAGCATCAGAAAGGCTGGGCTCGAGGAAATAGGAACCCAAGAGGACGAGGACGTGGACGAGGTCAAGGGTATGGCAGCTATACTGGAAAGGATGTAAGACAATTATCAAATTAGTATGCTTTTACATTTGAATATATGTTTGTGTCACACAGTACAGAGACATGTAACACACAATACACAGTACATAAAAATTACATAATACACAGTACTGTACATAGATATGTTACATACATACGTACACAGTATATAAACCTCTAACAAAGTACAGGTATATATGAGTAATGTGATGCACTAACATGTAGGTATATGGCACACAGTACAGTGACATGTGACACATGCACATAGTACAATGACATGTGACACATGCTCACAGTACAGTGACATGTGACACATGCTCACAGTACAGTGACATGCGACACATGCACACAGTACAATGACATGTGACACATGCTCACAGTACAATGACATGCGACACATGCACACAGTACAATGACATGTGACACATGCTCACAGTACAATGACATGTGGCACATGCTCACAGTACAATGACATGTGACACATGCTCACAGTACAATGACATGTGACACATGCACACAGTACAATGACATGTGACACATGTGCACAGTACACTGACATGCGACACATGCACACAGTACAGTGACATGTGACACGGTGCACAGTACACTGACATGTGACACATGCACACAGAACAATGACATGTGACACGGTGCACAGTACACTGACATGTGACACGGTGCACAGTACACTGACATGTGACACGGTGCACAGTACACTGACATGTGACACATGCACACAGTACATGACATGTGACACGGTGCACAGTACACTGACATGTGACACGGTGCACAGTACATGACATGTGACACGGTGCACAGTACACTGACATGTGACACGGTGCACAGTACACTGGCATGTGACACGGTGCACAGTACACTGACATGTGACACGGTGCACAGTACAATGACATGTGACACATGCACACAGTACACTGACATGTGACACATGCACACAGTACACTGACATGTGACACATGCTCACAGTACAGTGACATGTGACACATGCACACAGTACAGTGACATGTGACACAGTACACAGTACAGTGACATGTGACACAGTACACAGTACACTGACATGTGACACATGCACACAGTACAGTGACATGTGACACATGCACACAGTACAGTGACATGTGACACATGCACACAGTACACTGACATGTGACACATGCACACAGTACACTGACATGTGACACATGCACACAGTACAGTGACATGTGACACAGTACACAGTACAGTGACATGTGACACAGTACACAGTACACTGACATGTGACACATGTACACAGTACAGTGACATGTGACACATGCACACAGTACAGTGACATGTGACACATGCACACAGTACAGTGACATGTGACACATGCACACAGCACACTGACATGTGACACATGCACACAGTACAGTGACATGTGACACTGTGTAAACCAAGGAGGAGGTGGCAAACCAAGCAACCTTGGAGGAATTTGACCTCACCAGTGATGAGGTCAAAAGGTGTCTGCTGGAGCTGGATGTGACAAAGGCTGTTGGGCCTGACAGAATCTCACCATGGATACTAAAGAAAGGTGCAGAAGCACTAAGTGTGCCACTCTCTATGGTGTATAACAGGTCACTGGAAACAGGAGACTTACCAGAAAGTTGGAAGACAGCTAACGTGGTCCCAATATACAAAAAGGGTGACAGGCAAGAGGCACTGAATTACAGGCCAGTTTCCTTAACTTGCATACCATGCAAGGTAATGGAGAAGATCGTGAGGAAAAGGCTCGTAGAGCATCTAGAGGGAAATAACTTTGTAACGCACCACCAACATGGGTTCAGGGATGGTAAATCGTGCCTCACAGGTTTAATAGAATTTTATGACCAAGCAACAAAAATTAGGCAGGAAAGAGAAGGGTGGGCCGACTGCATTTTCCTGGATTGCCAAAAAGCCTTTGACACAGTACCGCACAAAAGGCTGTTAAAAAAGTTGGAGCAACAGGCAGGAGTAAAAGGGAAGGTGCTCCAGTGGATAAGGGAGTACTTAAGCAACAGGAAACAGCGAGTAACGGTGAGGGGGGAGACATCAGAGTGGTGAGATGTCACCAGCGGAGTCCCACAGGGCTCAGTACTTGGACCCATCCTGTTTCTAATATATGTGAACGATCTTCCGGAGGGTATAGACTCATTCCTCTCAATGTTTGCTGATGATGCAAAAATTATGAGAAGAATCAAGACGGATGAAGATAGACAGAGACTACAGGATGACCTGGATAAACTGGAGGAATGGTCTAGAAAATGGCTGCTAAAGTTCAACTCGGGAAAGTGTAAGGTGATGAAATTAGGAGAAGGGAGCAGGAGGCTGAACACAAGGTATCATTTGGGAGAGGAAATCCTGCAAGAGTCAAATAGAGAGAAAGATCTGGGGGTTGATATCACACCGAACCTGTCCCCAGAAGCCCACATCAAAAGAATATCATCAGCGGCATATGCTAGACTGGCCAACATAAGAACTGCCTTTAGAAATTTGTGTAAGGAATCTTTCAGAACCCTGTATACCACTTATGTAAGACCAATCCTGGAGTATGCAGCTCCAGCCTGGAGTCCATACCTAGTTAAACACAAGACAAAGTTAGAGAAGATTCAGCGGTATGCCACCAGGCTCGTCCCGGAACTGAGAGGATTGAGCTACAAGGAAAGGCTAAAGGAGCTGAACCTCACATCCCTGGAAAACAGAAGAGTAAGGGGAGACATGATAACCACCTACAAAATTCTCAGGGGAATTGACAGGGCGGACAAAGACAAACTCTTCACCACGGGTGGGACATGAACAAGGGGACACAGGTGGAAACTTAGTACCCAGATGAGCCATAGAGACGTTAGAAAGAATTTTTTCAGTGTCAGAGTAGTTAATAAATGGAATGCACTAGGAAGTGATGTGGTGGAGGCTGACTCCATACACAGTTTCAAATGTAGATATGATAGAGCCCAGTAGGCTCAGGAATCTGTACACCTGTTGATTGACAGTTGAGAGGCGGGACCAAAGAGCCAAAGCTCAACCCCCGCAAGCACAATTAAGTGAGTACAATTAGGTGAGTACATGCACACAGTACAGTGACATGTGACACAGTACACAGTACAATGACATGTGACACAGTACACAGTACAGTGACATGTGACACATGCACACAGTACAGTGACATGTGACACATGCACACAGTACAGTGACATGTGACACATGCTCACAGTACAGTGACATGTGACACATGCTCACAGTACAGTGACATGTGACACATGCTCACAGTACAGTGACATGTGACACATGCACACACAGTGACATGTGACACATGCACACAGTACAGTGACATGTGACACATGCTCACAGTACAGTGACATGTGACACATGCTCACAGTACAGTGACATGTGACACATGCTCACAGTACAGTGACATGTGACACATGCTCACAGTACAATGACATGTAACACAGTACACAATACACTGACATGTAACACAGTACAATGACATGTGACACAGTACACAGTGACAGTGTGTACTGTGACAGGCAAGAGGCACTGAACTACAGGCCAATTTCCCTAACTTGTATACCATGCAAGATGATGGAGGAGATCGTGAGGAAAAGGCTCGTAGAACATCTGGAGGGAAATAACTCGTGTCTGCTCCCCAGGGATTTGGTTCTTATTCAAAGCCCAGCTCGCCAGATTCAGGTTCCTGGTGAACTGGAGGAACTCCCATCTGGTTCTCTCTCAGGTTTGGTCTTGGCTGGGCCTTGTGTGGGAAGCCCGGACCACTTCCTTGTCTCTTTCCGGAGACTCTGCTTCGGCTGCAGTCCAGTCTTCGCCTGTTTCTGGGGGGCTCCCGGGTCACGCAGCAGTTGCACAAGGGTTTGTGCCAGAGCCTGAACTTTGCCATGATGGTCTACCCACTGGGTTGGGTTTGGCTTCGTCACCTGTTCTGGTTCCTTTGGGAACGTCCCTTCCGCATCTTTCGCAATCACTGGGTTCTGCCTCTGGGGGCCTTGCGTCAGTTGCTGCATCGCCGGCTTCCTCTTTGGGTTTTTCAGGGTTCAGTGCCTTGGTGACTGAAGCTCTCGCTCAATGTGTTCATGGACGCTTCGTTTCATATCTGGAGCTTTGTGACCAGTGCTCACCAGGCCGGCCAGGGGCGATGTGGTCCATCCTTCCGTCAGGCTCACAGCACAGTGCGGGAGTTCATGGCTGTGTGGATGTCACTTTGGAGGGCACAGGTCACTCACGGATCGACACTCCGGCTCCATTCAGACTGCTCCGAAATAGGTCGTTCATTGCATGAACCGCTGGGGTTCGATGCGGTCTTTGACTCTTTGGGGTGGTCGGTTCGGGTGACTCGTCTGCTGAGTTCTCGGGGTTTGACACTTCTGGCCATTCACGTTCTGGGGGTGTCCAACATCCTGGACACCCAGGAGTGGGTGTCCAACGTCCTCGTGGACGGTCTGTCTAGGTTCATTCCCCTGTCCACGGAATGGATGATCAACGCCGACTCATTCAGTTGGCTCTGCCGGACGTACGGGCCTCCGGAAGTGGTCCTTTTTGCGTTGGCATGGTCGAAGCATCTCCCAGCATATGTGGCGCCCTTTCCCGACTGCGAGCCTGTTCGGGTCGATGCCTTCCGGCAGGACTGGTTGAGGTGGGGTTACCTGTACCTCTTCCCCCTAGCTCACTTTGAGACTTACCAAGGGAAAATTGTCCTTCTGACCTCTTGGTGGCCGGCCCAGCCTGGTTTCAGGCTCTGCTTGCTCGGTGTCTGAACACGAGGGTCTTCCCGTGGCTCCGTCTCTTTCAGCAGATTGGTCTGGTCTGTTACGTGGCTGGGCTTTCTGACTCGAGTCTGCCATCGCTTATATGGGGTGCAGGTGGGTTCGTTGAGGGTGTCCCACCTGCATGCTTCATCTCAGCAGCAGTATGAAGTTTCCTGGCAGTTCTTCCATTATTTCTTGTCCCTGCATGGGTTTACTACTGTCTCTATTAGGGCTGTCTTGTCCGTCCTTTCGTGGTTGTTCCAGAACCGACATCTTATCCCAAATTCTATCGCATTGTATCGTGCGGCGCTGGTGGAGCCGCTGCAGCTTGCGTTCGGCATGATGTTACTTCTGCTCTGTTCCGCAAGCTGTCTCATGCATTGTATCACCTCTGGCCTGCTCATGCACTGCCTGAGTCATCCTGGTCGTTGGAATGGGTGCTCTCCTTTTTCTCTCCTCCTCGGTTTGTGGTGGCCCCTTCGGTTATCTTGAGGTTATCTTGAGATAATTTCGGGGCTTAGTGTCCCCGCAGCCTGGTCCTCGACCAAGCCTCCACCCCAGGAAGCAGCCTGAACAGCTGACTAACTCCAGGTACCTATTTACTGCTAGGTAATAGGAGCATCGGGGTGAAAGAAATTCTGCCCATTGTTTCTCGCCGGCATCCAGGATCGAACCCGGGACACAGGATCAACGTTCCAGTGTTCTGTTCGCTCAGCCACCGGCTCCCCGGAGCACCGGTTCAGGATTGTTTTTCCAAAGCACTCTTTTTTCCGCTGGCTTTGGCCTTGTTCCTGGCCTCTGTCCGCTCGTTTGGCTTCCGGTAGCAATAGTTTCACCAGAATAGCGGTTTGTNCGTCCAGAAAGATCAGACAAACCTCGTGAGATGTTGGATCATCCTCCGCCCCTCGTCCTGCTGACATTATGCCTTCCAGACAGAGACTCTCTGAAGTAAGGGTCTCAGGATGTACTGTAACTTATTTTGGTAAAGTTTAAGATATTATATTTGTAAATTAAAAGTACTGAAATTTGTTATACTGTATCATTTTTTATACAGATACTATACTTTTTTTCAGAATGATGGTCCTCCACCTGATCCCTCATACCGTTTTCTGTCTGATCCAGATAGAGATGGACTAGAAACAGGGAGAGACAACAAAAGAGAGCACTGGGGAAGGGGGGGAAGGGGAAGAGGTAAACGTGGTGGAAGAGGAGGAGGAAGTTTATGGGAAGGTTCAGAAGATAAAGGGATGGAAATTACAAGTGATAGAGGAAGAGGTAACATGAGAGGTGACAGAGGAGGATCTAACTTTAGTGAAGGAGAAATTGATGGAAAACTAGACACTGCTCAGACAGAAGGAGAGTTTGGGGGCCGAGGAGATAAAGGCTTTAACCGAGGAAGGGGGAGGGGAAGAAGTAATGGGAATTCTTACAGCTCTGATGGCGAACGAAGATACGAGCATGGAAGAGGAGGAAGAGGAAGGTTTAATGAAAAATCAAGACAAGAAAATGAAAGTTTTGGTTCTGGAAATGGTACAGAGAATAGTGAGTGTGGTGGTGGAGGGGAAGATGGAAGAAGAGGAAAAATAAGTTTTGCTTCACGAGACATTCGATATTATCCAGATGATGGTAAAGATCAGAGAATTGAAAAAAGTAGGGGAAGAGGGAGAGGAAAGTATGCGCAACGTCATTCATTTGATGAGTATGATAATACTGACAGACAACGTGAAAGGGGCCGAGGACGAGGAAATTTTGAACACAGAAGCAGAGGAAGGGGAAGAGTAAGTATTTGTTTCGGAAATACAGAATGCTAGCATGTTCTCCAGATACTCATTCACTTGTTTACACACATATTCACAGATGTATGCACTCATGCACAAAGTGTGTGTATTGATATGATACCATATCTAGTTTATTACACCACTCTGTCCACTGTGTTATAAACAGGTTTGATCTTTCAGCTTGTACTAGTGGCGTCATATTGGTACTGTAGTGTTGTGACTGAGACACTACTGGCTGGCATGGCATCGCTTTGACAACCACTAGCCCCTCAGGGCGGGCTCAGTTGGCCGCTCTATTAAAACATTCGATATCTACTGGAATTTACCAAATGTATCAGGTTAATCAATTAACTAATTAAACAATTAACAATTAAAGGAGCCAGTGGCTGAGCGGACAGAACATTGGACGTGTGATCCTGTGGTCCCGGGTTCGATTCTGGATGCCGGCGAGAAACAATGGGTAGAATTTTTTCACCCTGATGCTCCTGTTACCTAGCAGTAAATAGGTACCTGGGAGTTAGTCAGCTGTCATGGCCTGCTTCCTGGGGGGTGGAGGCCTGGTCGAGGACCGGGCCGTGGGGACACTAAGCCCCGAAATCATCTCAAAATAACTATCTACACTATTTTTTATTTTATACTACAGTATTACCATATGTTTGTTTACCTGAATTTACCTGAGGGCCACTAATACTAGTGGACTCAGTGGAGGTGGCCTCAATGGACAGGAAGCTGGCTGCTTGTCAAAGGTCCCCCATTTGCAAATTTGCCATTTGCCCCATTTCCTAAATTTATATGGGAACTTGATTTGAGTATCCAGATAGGAACCATACTGATGCCTCTGTTCTGGGTGGGCGTCATGTAATTGAGGATTTTTGCTGACCCGAGCGCACTCTTCATTCTAGGGATGCTTGGCTAGGGTCTAAAAATAGCCAGATATGGACCATGTACTTTGTTCTATAATTCACTTATAGGTCATGAATAACTATGTATGTTATACTCTATCTTAGAATAAGTGGATATTTTCCACAATGTGTGGGGAAGGGGGGGTGTAGCAGGAAGGTTCATGGTATGAATAATATAGTTTCTAACAGGTAGCAGGATGAGAGTACTGTAGTGGTTAGGGAACAGAAATCAGCCTGGAGGAATGTGACAAGCAAAATCCCATAGGGATAACTGTACTGGTATATGTAAAATTATTTGTTTATTCAATGAACTGCCTGAAGGCAGTTAACATTATCGCACTCCCAGCATGTTCACCGCAAACTTGGAGGTCATGCTCCCAGCGTGCGGGCGAGCATGCGAGTGAGCGCTCGGCGACACCGAAATGTGCATACTCGTTTCAGTTACCTTAATTCTCGTGCTACGTCATTGGTTTTGGTATCATTGTATTCGCAATAGAATTTCCTACAGGTGTATATGCATATAATGTCCAAAAAGCCTGGTGTGACTCCCCACAGCAAAGCCTAAATTCGGCAAAAGTTACCTGTGAGCGCACAAAATCAGTAAAATGTATATACTCGTTTCAGTTTTCTCACCCTAATTCTCGTGCTACATCGTTCGTTTTGGTATCATTGTGTTCGCAATTAAATTCCCTGCAGATGTATATGCATATGATGTCCAAAAGCCCGACGTGACTCCCCACAGCAAAGCCTAAAGTTACCCGTGAACGAGCACCAATTTGCACACAGTGGGCTAATGTGTATACTCGTTCAGTTTGATAACATTAATTTTCATCTTACGTGTTTCATTTTAGTATCAAATTGTTCACAATATAAAGGCACATATTTTAAAACTAGTCCCATAATAATAGAGCAATAACTGGAATTTTAACAAAAATTTAATTTTGGATGCTCACCATCACAAAATTATTTATATCTTTTGTTCTGACATAAATTTTCATGTACATCTTTCATTTTGATATCAAATTGTTCGCAATCAAAAGGCACGCATTTTAAAACTAGTCCCAAAATAATAGCACAATAAATAGAATTTTAACAAATATTTTAAAATTTTGCCAAAAATGTATTTATAATCTTTCAAGTGTTCTGACATCATGTTACATCTTTCATTTTGGTATCAAATTGTGTGCAATTTAAAGGCGCTCATTTTGAAACTAACCCAGAGTCGATCGGATAAAAAATAAATTTTATACAAATATTTTATTGTTGGACTCAAATAGTGTCACTAGATAGGACTCGGGAGAAAAAATGTAGACGCATTAAGTGTCACGAGATAGGAAAAGTGTTAAATACTGTAGTTTTAATAGGCTCAGTTAAATGAGCCTATTTGCAGATGATGCTGGAGAGGTTTCAATTGTTTTGTCACACCCATCAAATTGATCTAGGCAGAACTAGATCCTGGAGTTTTATTTTGCTTATGAACTTAAAATTTGAACAAATGCTACATAACCAAGTTTGGAAAATGCAGGACCAGACTTCAGTCATCTTGTAAATTCTCACACAACACACATTCAAATACAGTATACTGTATAATATGTGTATCTTTCTGAATTTATATGAGCTCATTACAGTACATGTATGCACAATTATGTGGACAGTCTCCGTGGTGTAGTGGTAAGACACTCGCCTGGCGTTCCGCGAGCGCTATGTCATGGGTTCGTATCCTGGCCGGGGAGGATTTACTGGGCGCAATTCCTTAACTGTAGCCTCTGTTTAACGCAACAGTAAAATGTGTACTTGGATGAAAAAAAGATTCTTCGCGGCAGGGGATCGTATTCCAGGGACCTGCCCGAAACGCTACGCGTACTAGTGGCTGTACAAGAATGTAACAACTCTTGTATATATCTCAAAAAAAAAAAAAAAAAAATCACATGTTGTCACTCGTATAAATACAGCTTCTGTGTATGTGATCTTTCATTTAATACTATAGGTGATAGATGCAATGGAGACAAATAAAATACCATACTGTATAGTATATACTTTCTCTACATTATGTTTATTCTTACATTCACTCATTTGAAATTATGTATGTTATATTTGGTTGTATGATCATTTAAAATATAGTAATCATGCTAAGATATCTGCTAATATATTTTCCTTCAAAGGGTTACGGGCAGTACCATGAATATGAAAAATGGAAAGCCGAGAGGGAAGTGATAGATGAGGAAAGATTGACGAGGGGACGCACTCATGAAGGAGCTTGGCGCCGAGAATGGGACAATGATAAGTTAGACCAGGGGTAAGTACTCGCCTAATTGTACTCTGCTATTTATGCTTGCAGAAGGTTGAATTGAAGCTCAACCCCTATTCTTCCTTACGCAAGTTTCCAATGACAGTTATTTTATTGGTCAAACTAGCATATACCACTGATGGTATCATTTTGATGTAAGCCAGGGGTCTCCAAACTTTTCAATGTAAGGGCCACATTATATATTTCCCATATTTATGCGGGCCGAAGGAATAAAAAATGAAAAAAAAAAAAAAAAAATCAGTACCAGTAATTTAATTTCCTCAAATATTAAAGTATAAACATGGAAAAATTAAAACATATCTTTTTGGAAAAAATTAGGGTAAACTAAATAGATTCCTGCCTTTAGTTTTATGCAACCAAATTAGTGTGACGAATGATACTGTCGTTTTGACTTCAAAATTTCATTAAAATCAGGTTCCAGATTAGATGAGCCAATTGTAAGAATTGATTTCAAGTGATCATCAGACAAATTTGCTCGATAGTTAGATTTCACATACTTCATTTTGGCAGAATAATTTTGGCATTTTGGCAGAATAAAATCTAGAATAATTCTGCGATGCCATTCGTACGATAATTATTTTTTCAAGGCCACCACACAGGGATTTGTTTGGCGGGCCGGATGTGGCCCGCGGGCCATAGTTTGGAGACCCCTGATGTAAGCTACAGGAGACAGGTTTGGTGTAATATCAACCTCTAGATCCTTCTCTCCATTTCATCTTCCATTAGGACAATCTAGGGTAAAGTCTACTGGTGAAGAACTTGAAGTTTGAGGCAGCTTAGGGTAGTGAGCCCACGTGGTGTACCCTAACACAACACAACACTTAGGGGTACCCAAAACACTGGCTTATAAAACGAACATGCAACCGGTACTTAGCTTTGTAAACTAGACACAGGATAAGGTAAGGGAAGAGAGAAGAAAGAGGAGAATCCAGGCAGATTCCCACAGGTAGGTCTCTACACCACACAGCCCGAACAGAGAAGAAACAGCCAGCGTCCAGTCCAGAGCTCCCGAGTTGTTGTGGTGCTGGGAAGAGCCTAATTGATCGTGCAGCTTATACACATTACAAATTTTCACCGACGTACAGTATTATTTACTTTACTCGTTCTAAGGATAGTTAATAATTACTTCACTTATACTTAATCCACAACAAGCTCAAGAGTCTGAATGCTCTGTGTGAACAAGATTCGTCTTACGTCTGGCAAGGAAGATAGGACAACCACGCATCAGCAAGTGCATTAAATAATGTAAAGTAAATTATACCCAGTTCAATTTGACCTCTAGTTTCCATCTGAGGAACCCAGGGTCGTAACAAGCACAAAAAAACTTATACCAAAACAGAGATGCAGAACTAGGAAACAGGATTCGTTCAATAGAAATTGCGAGAGGGCCAGGGACCAAAAGACACAAAAGTAGAATCAATACAGGAAGAGGCCAAACCCCCAAACATACCAGCGATAGAAAGATGCGAGAAACAACTACACGGCAGTGAGGAGAGAGGCAGAAAGAAATTTTGAAAAAGGGATTGCAGACAAATGTAAAACAGAACCAGGTCTATTCTATAAATTCATAAACAACAAATTGCAGGTAAAGGATAATATTCAGAGGTTGAAAATGGGAAATAGATTCACGGAAAATGAAAAGGAAATGTGTGAAACACTAAACGAAAAATTCCAAAGTGTGTTTGTACAAAATGAAATCTTTAGGGAACCAGACACAATAAAAATTCCAGGGAACAACATAGAGCACAAAGAGGTGTCTAGAGATGAAGTGGAAAAAATGCTTAAGGAGCTAAGTAAGAACAAAGCAGTTGGTCCAGATGGAGTTTCACCATGGGTTCTGAGAGAATGTGCACCTGAGCTCAGCATTCCACTTCAACTGATTTTTCAGGCATCCCTGTGTACAGGAGTTGTAGCTGATGTGTGGAAAAAGGCTAACATAGTTCCAATCTACAAAAGTGGAAACAGGGAAGACCCCCTTAATTATAGACCTGTATCATTGACAAGTGTAATAGTCAAAATATTGGAAAAAATAATTAAAACTAAATTATTAAAAAATAATTAAAAACACCTGGAGGAAAGCGATATAATATCAGACAGACAGTATGGTTTTCGATCTGGAAGATCCTGTGTAATGAACTTGCTCAGTTTTTATGATCGAGCCACAGAGATTTTACAGGAAAGAGATGGTTGGGTTGACTGCATCTATCTGGACCTAAAAAAGGCTTTCGACAGAGTTCCCCATAAGAAGTTGTTCTGGAAACTGGAACATATTGGAGGAGTGACAGGTAAGCTACTAACATGGATTTACCAGTCTCCGTGGTGCAGTAATAAGACACTCACCTGGCGTTCCGCGAGCGCTTTGTCATGGGTTCATATCCTGGCCGGGGAGGATTTACTGGGCGCAAATCCTTAACTGTAGACTCTGTTTAACTCAACAGTACAGTAAAATGAGTACTTGGTTTAACGATTCTTCGTGGCGGGGATCGTATTCCAGGGACTTGCCCGAAACACTATGTGTACTAGTGGCTGTACAAGAATGTAACAACTCTTGTATATATCTCAAAAAAAAAATCCTAACTGACAGAAAAATGAGGGCCGTAATCAGAGGCAAGGTATCGGATTGGAGGAATGTTACAAGTGGAGTACCACAGGGTTCAGTTCTTGCACCGGTAATGTTCATTGTCTACATAAACGATCTACCAGTGGGAATACAGAATTACATGAACATGTTTACTGATGATGCTAAGATAATAGGGAAGATAAGAAACCTAGATGATTGTCATGCCCTTCAAGAAGACCTGGACAAAGTAAGTATATGGAGCAACACTTGGCAAATGGAATTTAATGTGAATAAATGCCATGTTATGGAATGTGGAGTTGGAGAACATAGACCCCACACAACCTATAAATTATGTGAGAAATCTTTAAAGAATTCTGACAAAGAAAGGGATCTAGGGGTGGTTCTAGATAGAAAACTGTCACCTGAGGACCACATTAAGAACTTTGTACGAGGCGCCTATGCTACACTTTCTA
The DNA here is from genome assembly GCA_020271785.1 of Procambarus virginalis. Taxonomy (NCBI): domain Eukaryota; kingdom Metazoa; phylum Arthropoda; class Malacostraca; order Decapoda; family Cambaridae; genus Procambarus; species Procambarus virginalis. The sequence continues at coordinate 7,609,229 of WNGS01005451.1, read as the reverse complement.
ACCTCAGAATTGCTTTTAAATACATGGATGGAGAAATACTAAAGAAATTGTTCATGACTTTTATTAGACCAAAGCTGGAATATGCAGCGGTTGTATGGTGCCCATATCTTAAGAAGCACATCAACAAACTGGAAAAGGTGCAACAACATGCCACTAAGTGGCTCCCAAACTGAAGGACAAGAGCTATGAGGAGAGGTTAGAGGCATTAAATATGCAAAAACTAGAAGATAGAAGAAAAAGAGGCGATATGATCACTACGTTCAAAATAGTAACAGGAATAGATAAAATGATAGGGAAAAATTCCTAAGACCCGGAACTTCAAGAACAATAGGTCATAGATTTAAACTAACGAAACAAAGCTGCCGGAGAAATATACGAAAATTCACTTTTGTAAATAGAGTGGTAGACGGTTGGAACAAGTTAAGTGAAAGGTGGTGGAGACCAAAACCGTCAGTAATTTCAAAGCATTATATGACAAAGAGTGCTGGGGAGACGGACACCACAAGCATAGCTCTCATCTTGTAACACTACACTTAGGTAATTACCATCTTTGTCCCCGCCATGCTGCTTGTTGGGTCAATGACACCTTTGACCCGGAGTCCTGCGAGTGGTGTTCTTTGCTTGTACTCCAATTCACCCAGTCCAATGAGATTGATATTTGGGTGCAAGCAGCTTCGGCATTGCATGCACGGTTTAGGTTGTTGCAACTCACAAGGTTGGTTGCCTTTCCGGCAACTAACCTGGCTCCCAATGCCTCGCAGCTGCCTTGCTTTGGTTATAGGGACCCAGACTTGGGCGTGTTAGTTGCCTTGACTTTGGTTTCATCTGCCCTCCCCCCTTCCTTTGTCCTTTCCCTGCAGTTGTTCTTCCTGCTCCTGGCTCCCAACCATCTGAGGGTTTCAGAGTCGGGGCAGGGTTTGCCTGGTGGTGAGTCTCAGGCGGCTTCAGGGAATGCCCCTTCCAGATTAGCGGGATATCCGATAGGGGAGGCATTAGAGCCTGTTCCTCCTGCTGGAGCCCTTGGGCCGTGCCAGCGAGCCCCCGGTTCCCGGCTTTTCTGGCGGACTCTGCCTTTTCTCCATAGGCAGAGGCAGAGGGTTTGGAGGACAGCTCGGCCCTGGGTCCTGATGTGGAGGTTCTTGGGGCTGGGGAGGAGTTGACTTCGGGTGCTTGGGCTCCATTTGACCCCGCTTGGGTGTTGGTACCCACGGCGCTGGGCTTGTTGTTACAGGGGGAGGAGTTTTCCTATCCCCCCTTCCCTGTACGAGTTTGATATGGGTGCGACTCCTTCCCGGGTTCGGTTACGGGTTCCCTCCTTCCAGAGGTTTTCGGCACATCAAAGGTGGCGCGGGCAGCCCTTGCGGCATACCTCTTGCGAAACCTGGAGTACACCTTGGTAATGGATCCTTCTTCTTTCGAGTTTGGCTCCTCGTTTTCTTTCTGAATGTGTTACGAGGTGACGGAGTCTTCCTGGTTGGCAGACTGCTCTTTCTTTTCGTTGGAGGCGTGGCATTCATTCAGTCGGACCCGTGCCCTTGAATGGTGGGAAGTGACTACGGTTGTTCAGGTTTACCTACAGAGCGAATTTGAGCACCTCAATAAGTTCTTGTTCGCCCCGTACTTCCTCGTGATGTTGGTTAGATTCAGCTTCACGTGCAGGTTCTCTCCCTTTCGGCGTCTCTGGTGACAGAGGAATTGCGTGCTTGTGGGCATTTGGCTTCTGTCTTGCGTTTCTTTTCTCTGCTGGAGCTGTCTTGAACCAATGTCCGGTGTGAAATTTCCTGGTGGTCTTTTTAGCATTTTTTGTCTCTTCATAGGTTGTCTTCGTTTTCTGATCAGGTTGTTTTGTCCCTTCTCTCTTGGTTGTTTCAGAACTGTCATCTTATGCCAAATACTGTCTCCTCGTTTCATGCAGCGCTGGCGGAGCAGCCGCTAGCATTCGGGGTGGATGTCACTTTTGCTCCATTCCGCAAGCTTTCTCGGGCGTTGTTTCACCTCCGGCCTGCTCGTGCGCCGCCTGAGCCGTCCTAGTCGTTGGACCGGGTGCTCTCTTTTCTCTCTCCTCGGTTTGTTGTGGCCCCCTCGGTTCAGGACTGTTTTTCTAAGGCTCTTTTTCATGTTGGAATTGGCCTCTGGGGGTCGGTTCAGGGAGCTTCATGCTCTCCTCCGGCGCAGGGGTTTCTGCTCTTTCGGTCCTGGTGGTCGTTTCGTTCGTTTGCAGCCTTCTCCTTCTTTTCTGGCGAAGAATGAGTCTGCTGCTTTCCGAAGGGGTCCTTGGGTCGTTGATGCTTGGTTGTGAACATGAGGAACAAATGAACATGAACAACAAAACATGATGCACCCCTGGCTGATGTAGCCAGGGGTGCATCATGTTTTGTGTCCGGTTACAGCTCTTAGCCGGTACTTGTGCACCACGGCCTCTGTGCCCGGGAATGCGATTTGGGTTGACCTAGTTTCCCTTCTTCCTTGTTCCAGGGGGCAGGTCTCCCAGGTCGTCCGCAGGATTATTCGATCCAGCCAGCCTGTGATCTATCCCCATTCTCGTAAGTTCGCAGCTTTGGCTACTGTTTTGGGTAATATGTGCTGGGCTGACTTTCGGGCATGGGGCATTTGGAGGTCGAACAGGGTCCTGGCCGCACCGTATCTCGTTAATGATCCTGGCCTTTCTTGGGCGTATGTAGCCTTGGGCCACAGCTTGCAGCCAGTTGTCTGGACTTCGAGTTGAGGAGCGAGTGTCGACTGCTTCCCGGGTAAGTCCCTCTTTTTCTTTATCTTTGGTTAGGTAGCTCCGGGGAGCCAAAGGGGCTCGCCACAGAAAACCAGCGTTGAATGTAATGAAACACCATTTTCTGGTGAGACCCGGTGGCTCCCCGGCATCCCTCCTCCCTCCCTCCCTCCCTCCCTCCCTCCCTCCCTCCCTCCCTCTGGTCGGCGTTTTTTTCGCGTTTTTGATACTCAGCCTCTGAACTGAGGAGAGTTGCCGGCGTGAAGATCTGGGACCCCCCCCTGTCCCCCTCCTGGGGAGGGGAGGGTTGCGCAGACGGATGTGTGGCGTTTGTGGTGACGTCATACTTGTTTCCTTTGTTTTGATTGGGGAGTTCTGTTGCTTGTTCGGCTTTCGGTTTGCAATTTATTTGATCAGCAGTAGTTTGTTTTGGAATTCTACTTTTCTGGGTGCCTGACCTGCTAGATGGTAGACAAAGATAAATTACACATGGGGTGTCTTAGGTCATTGCTCCTCGTGCCTCTCTTGAGGGGCCAGGTTCTGGCTCTGGTCCCCGTAGGCACATTTGAAGGGAAAGTAAAAGAATTATGCATGGACTAGACTCAGGGAAACTAAATGCAAAGCCATGGATCAGGACAACTCTTGAAACTAGCTTTTAATAAATAAATGACCTAAATAAATTCCACAAGGGAGGGTACTTGCAACTCGCACTGTCCGGAGGGATGTCCAGATGCGCTCCAATCGACCGTACGGGGGGCACAACATGGGTCAACAGTACAACATGTTCAGGAATACCCACAGGTTGAGGCAGTAGAACTCCCGAATGCAATATTTTACCATGTCCTGGCACAGTCGATTAAAGTGCATCTGGGAATCCTCTCGGACGTAGGTTCGAACCCTCATCACGGCCCTTATGGATTTGTGAATGATGCATTACGCAGTAATGTAATGTCTGTGTCAAAAATTGATTACAAAAGTATGTAAGGAAATCCAACATAAAAACAGCTTTTGGTTAGTAACGATGGAGGAAGTTTACACGGGAATCGGACAGTGAAGATATGTACAACTCACATATGCACCAAGTGAAGGAGAAGAAAAAAACCAGCCTTGAATGTAATGAAACGCCATTTCTGGGGGGAGGACCCGGAGGCTCCGTGGAGCTATACTGGGGCTGATGTGTATATATAGACCGTGGCAACAGTCAATTGAAGGAGTTCTAAGCCTACCAGAGACCAGAGCCAGAACCTGGCCCCCTACATCCCTCCTCAAGCCAAGCAGAAGACAACTCGAGAAGGGAAAAAGAAACGTAAGACCGAAGCCAAATGCCCTCGGGCGCGCGACTCCTCCACAACCAACAAGCTGACCGCTGCGGACACCTGCACGTGATGCTGGAAAAGGCCAACATCCCGAGAAAGGACGGGACCGAACATATAAGCACCGCATTAGAGGGTGCTCAAAAACTCGGCCCCCCCCCCAGGTAACCTGCATAAAAGTAGAAGTTTCCCGCCAATCAAGCGTGCGGGTCCGGCAGAACCCTGCCACTCCCCACCGAAAAAGGTCCAGTCGCCCAACAGGAAGACTCCGGAACTTCCAAACGCACCCAAAAATGGGAAGAAGAACAGAAATCAAACGAGGACGGATCCATTGCAGAAGCATAACCTGGGTCTCAGCAAGAGGTATGCAAGCAAGAGCTTCCCCGGTATGCCACCTTCGCGGAGAGGACGGGAAGTAGAAAACCGTCTGGAAAGACGGAATCCGAGGTACCCAAAGGCACCCGGAACCAAACCCGGGGAGGAGCCGAACCCAAATCATACTCATTACAGGGAAGAGGGGGTAAGAAATTCCTCCCCCTGCAACTATATAGGCCCCACCAGGAAGGCAAAAGCACCCAAGCAGGGTCAAAGGGGGCCCAAGGATCCCGGTTTGTCATCCTCCCCAGGCCCCCAGGATCCCCACGGTCGGGACCGGGGCAGAAGCCGTCCTCCAAACAGCTACCCATGAAATAAAGGCAGAGTCCAAGGAAAGGCAGACAAGTAGGGGGCCTGCTGGTGGGACCAGAAGCCTCGGCAGGAGAAACCGGCTCAAATGCCTCCGTCCCCCGCCCGGATGGGGCAGCCCCCCGAGGCCAGCCCAGAGTCTCATTACCAAGTAAACCCTGTGCCCGAGGCTAAAACCCTCAGACGTTTTGAGGCCGGACACAGGGGGGGAGGTGCCGGAAGAACCACAGGGCAAGGACCAGGGAGCGCAGCAGGAGCCAAAGCCAGAGCGACTCAACACCCCCAGGTCATGGTCCCTAAAACCAAAACGGGGCAGCCTTGGGGCATTCTGGGGTTTGGGAAACTAACCTACCGCGTTGCAATAACCTAAACCTAACATGCAAGGCTGATGCTGCCTGTACCCTAACAGGACCATCCTCAGAGTTCCAAACGTGGAGCACAAGCGAGAACATGACTCGCAAAGACTCCGGGTCCAAGGTGTCATTGACCCAACGGCAGCATGACGGAGGCAAACGAGGTGACTGCACCCCTGGGACAAGGGCACACTGCAACCTTCAAACCTGCACAAAGCAGGTTGGAACTCGGGAGATGCATCTATGGGTCCCCGAGCCCTGTACAGGGGTGTTCGGGCCCGTAGGGGTTAGCAACTCCGGGAAGCCTGGGCAAGGTGTGGCTAACCGGTTAAAAAACCCAAACAAACCAAGGGGTAGATGATAGATACTGAAAACCCCTGGGACGTATACAAGCACGGGGGGCCTAGCAGAAGGCCCACCAAAACAATACCAGGGAAACTATAGACCCACGAGGCAGAACCTTCACCAGGTTCAAACAATAAAACAAAACAAAAAAGAAAAACCCGGCAAAAGGGACACCGTCCCCAGAGGCAACAGGAACAGCTTAGGTGGCAGGCCGCGCACCACCCCTTGAGACCCTAACCAGCACAATACCACTCCCCTACCCTAGGCCAAACACAGGCCCCAAGCCCCAGCTGGCCCCAAGGAGCGAGGCAAATGCCGAGCAGCAAGAACCACTACGGGAATGGTTCCCAAACGCCCCCAGGGACCGGATTAACCCTGACACGCAGGGGCAGTACCCAGGACACCTAGGGAGGAAGCCCCTAAGCGCATGCAAGCCCTGGGCACTGATGAAGTACTCCTGTCCACACCCCACCACACAAAAACAGCAGAGAACGCCACAACACTGAGGCAAATATCGCCCAGGAATTTGAGGCCAGAGAAGCGTCTATCCCGGTTGACACTAGTTTACGAACTGAAGGCAGCCAGCGTGGTGAGGTCTGGGGACCCACCTCCCCCTCCCGAGAGGGAAGGGCTGCGGGGACGACCGGCGCGGCAGTAAATCGATTGTTTGATTATTTCCTTGGGATTGTAGGGAGTTTCTACCCTCTGTTCGGGTTTTGTCGTAGTTTTCTTACCATGTGGGGTTTGGTTTGTTACGCCGACCTTTCTGGGTACCTAACCCCGGTCGATGGCAGATAGGAAAACCCCCCAACCATACGGGGTTTTCCATGGGCCATTGCGCCCGGAAACCTCTCTGAAGGAGCCAGTTCTGGCGCTGGTCCCTAGTAGGTATGAACTCCATAGCTAATGTCCCGGTCTACTTTAACATACATTAGCCCGATAATATGGTTCTGCTAGAACATTCTATTGCGAACACATTGCTACAAGAATGAAATATGTACATTGGAAAATTAAGGTCAGGACAGTGAAAGGTATGAGTATATACTCTTTTCAATAGGGGTCTCGCCGATGTGCCGTCCAGTGTGCGGTAACGGGTAACACATCACCCACTTCCACGACTGCTTGTGGGTGGGCCGCAATCATGATTCTACATTTATAGCATATGTATGAGTAGGAATTTATGTGATCTCTGTGATCCAAAATTAACGCTGTAGACAAGTGTGGAGTTGACAAACCTGAAAAGAGTAGAAACATTTCGTAGCTGTGTGGGCGCTCACGGCTAGTGATCGACGTAGTTCTTTATTTTGTGCTGGTCTAACGCATCCTTGTGTAACATTTTAAAGTTATGTTCTTCTAGAACATTCTATTGCGAACACATTGCTACAAAAATGAATATGTACTGTAAATTGAAAATTAAGGGACAGTGAAAAGAGTATACACTTTTCAGTGTTGCCGCTCGAGTCGCCCGAAACGCCGCGTGCACTTGGGGCAAGTTTTTTTTTGTTTGTGGAGAGCGCGAAAGTGTTAAATGAGATACTTACTGGACTTACCAGTAGAATTTAGGAAAATGTTAAAACTTACTTTTACTTCTTGGATACCTGGGATCATAAACTGACCCTCTGTTTCCTCCACATTCCTTGAAAAAATAAATGGAATTTACATAATGATATAAAATAAATCAATAGTATACAGTATTGTTACATGAGAACATAAGAATAAAGGTAACTGCAGAAGGCCTATTGGCCCACACGAGGCAGCTCCTATTTATAACCACACCAATCCCACTCTATACGTCCCACCCATGTTTGAACAATCGAGGGACCCCACTGTCCACCACGTTATGTGGTAATTGGGTTCCACAAATCAAGAACCCTGTTACCGAACCAGTATTTACCCAGATCTTTCCTAAATCTACTTATCCAATTTATACCCATTGTTTCGTGTTCTTTCTTGTGTTGATACTTTTAATACTCTATTAATATCCCCTTTTTATGTCCATTCATCCATTTGTAAAACCCTATCATGTCACCCCTAACTCTTTCACCTTTTCCAGCAAATGTAATTTAAGCTTTGTCATATGACATGTTTCTAATTTGCAGGATTAAGTTTGTCATCCCACACTGGACGTGTTCTAAGTGAATTAGCATCCATTATATAGTACGGCGACCAAAACTGATCTGCATAATCATAAATGGGGCGTAACCAGAGCAAGATGTAACTGAAGAACAACTCGGGTGTCTTATTAGTAATGCTTCGATTAATAAATTCCAGAGTTCTATTTGCCTTTTTACGAATGTTCATAGCACTGATTTTTTAGTTTTAAATTATTACTAATCATAACTCCCAGATCCCTTTCATAAATCTCACACCATCTAGCTCGTATTTTGTAACTATATCATCATTACCTAGCCTCAACATTCGTCAGCAATTTAACTGCATCTACCAGTCTTTTTGATTATTCAAAACCCTAGTTAGATCATTTTGAAGTGATAGCGAGTCTTTTCCGTGTTTATGTCCCTCACCGATTTTGTATCAGCAAATTTGCAAATATTGCTGCTCAAACTGAATCTAAATCATTTATATATATTATGAATAACAGAGGTACCATGACAGAAACCTTGAGGCACCTCCACTTACCGCATTTTCCCCATCAGCTTAAACCCCATTTACATAACTCTGTTTTCTTTGGTATAGTCATGCCCTCATTTAACTTATATAGCACCCCGAATACCATGAGCCTCTAAAAAAGTCAGAGGGGAAAACTGACTGCAGAAAAGAAATAGAACAAAATAGAATAGACATACACTAGATGACAAAAAGAAATGATCTATGAGAGCAGGAAGCAGGAGGCAAAAGCCCAAGGCGAAGAAGAAGCAGAAAAGAACACAAAATTTTTCCCAGTGCCACACAAGAAGGCAGGATAAGCTGCCAAGAACAGCCAAACAATCCGAAGAAGGGCAGAAAACAAAATGAACAAGAACCCAGAGAAAGTGATCCAAGAATATACCCTTTTCCTTTAGGGAAAATAGCAACTATGGCAAACACTGAACTTGTGACCCTGTCCAAACATCTGACGTCCATTTTTCTTTCTACATTTAGCAGAGCAAGATCAGTCTGCCTTGACCCATGGAGGCTCTCAAATATCAAAGTACTGTATTAGTTTTAACTTGAATAATCTTTCACAGCTGGTGATGGTGTGGAAACTGCGATGGTTAGCATTTTCTGAATACAATGTAAGGATTAAGGAAGATTCTCTCTTCTCCATACTGAACAATAAATTTGAGAAGCTCTTCGGGTCTTGATATTTTCACATTAGGCTGAATTGATATTAATGTTTGCAATACAAAAGTTTTTCATACAAGTGCTGTCCATCAACATCAGTTCAATTTTGTATACTACTGTAGATCGTAACCCCTGGGCTGCTCTGACAATTATAGCCTGCAACACACCTAGGCAACAAGAATATAAAATAAACGAAAAACATCCAGCGTGAATGTAATGAAACGCCATTTTCTGGTGAGACCCGGAGGCTCCACAGAGCTATACTGGGTGATGTGTAATATTAGACCGTCGCAACAGTCAATCGAAGGAGTTCTAA
>WNGS01005451.1:7578897-7600111 GCA_020271785.1 Procambarus virginalis | reverse complement strand
CATTTAACTACATTTAACGTCCCTTCACCTTCTAGTGTGTGGTCTGGTCATCAAAATAAAAGAACTACAAGATAGAAAGAACTGATAAAACTGTGTCAGGATTTTAAACAATGGATATAAAAAGTGTAATTTGTGCCATGATAACTGCAGTAAAAGAAGAAATTCCTCAAAACAAATTCAAACAAAAGTAATTAATGAGAGGTCAGGTGAGTTATGATTAAAGGAGGATAGGACAAAGTTCTCTAGCAAGTCAGAACTAATTATATACAGAGCCAACGACAAGCGCGCACAAAACCAAAGGGCCAATATACGGAATAATACTATCCAAAGGGTCAATATACGGAATAATACTATCCAAAGGGCCAATATACGGAATAATACTATTCAAAGGGCCAATACACGGAATAATACTATCCAAAGGGGGCCAATATACGGAATAATACTATGTAAAATACAAGAACAATATCTCAGACCCCTAGGAACAATGTCAAGTTTTAAATGGCTTCTATACAAATGCTAAAAACCTAGTAAATAAAGTTGACATTTGTATCATTGTATGCATAACTGAGGTTGAAATGTGTGAATGGTGTTCAATGTAAAATCGTAAAGGAACTGGTCCAAGAGTACTTGACATTCTCTATATGACTATTACCCGTCCAACGTGTACTTTCTTACCCAGTTCAGTGTCTCGCCAACTATTCCAGCTTGTCTCTTCATCCTATACTCTAGCTGTGAGAAACAGTATCAAAGGTGTTTTTCACGGTTTAGGAATATGCAATCAACCCAATATGGTTTTTATTACTTATCTTAGTGACTTGACCATAACTATCAGATTTGTCATGCTCGAATTTTTTCTCCCTTTGAATAAACCCAGTTGCTCCTTCGTTCCAAAATTCCTTCTCTCCAAGTATTCCACTATTCTCTTTCAGATTACTGTTCCCAGAATTTTGTACGGGGTGCGTGNTTTTATGATTGTCATGCCCTTGAGAAGACCTGGACAAAATGAGTAATGGAGCACCACTTGGCAAATGGAATTTAATGTGAATAAATGCCATGTTATGGCACGTAGAATATGAGAACCGACCCCACACAACCTTTTGTGAAATCTTTAAAGAATTCTGATAAAGAAAGATCTAGGAGTGGTTCTAGATAGAAACTCGCCTGAGGACCACAAAGAACTTTGTACGAGGAGCCTATGCCACGCTTTCTAGCTTCAGAATTGCTTTTAAATACATGGATGGTGAAATAAAGACATTGTTTATGACTTTTTAGGCCAAAGCTAGAATATGCAGCACTTTTGTGGTGCCCATATCTTAAGAAGCACATCAACAAACTGGGAAAGGTGCAAAGACACTACTAAGTGGCTCCCAGAACTGAAGGGCATGAGCTACGAGGAGAGGTTAGAGGCATTAAATATGCTAAAACTAGAAGACAAGAGGTGATATGATCACTACTTTCAAAATAGTAACAGGAATTGATAAAATCGATAGGGAAGATTTCCCCGAGACCTGGAACTTTAAGAACAAGAGGTCATAGATTTAAAGTAACTAAACAAAGATGCCAAAGAAATAAGAAAATTCACTTTTGCAAACAGTGGTAGACAGTTGGAACAATCGGGGTGGTAGTGGGGCCAAAACCATCAGTAGTTTCAAAGCGTTTTATGACAGTGGTGGGTAGACGGGACACCACGAGAGTCACTCTCATCCTGTAACTACACTTAAGTAATTACAAATCTCTGTAATACTGCATTTTACTTCCAACACATGGCAAAGTTACTATGCATGGCAACAATCTGGCATCCTCAACAAGCTAAAGAGTTGTACAGTACTTTGATTGCATTTTTGAAAATGCAGTAAAAGCAAAATAAAATAAGGCAAATTAAACCGAGCCAACATGACAAAATGACAAGTCATCTGAACATTCTGGCATTTTGAGCAGATTTAAAAAAAAAAAAAAAAAAAAAAAAAAAAGGGGGGTTCAATTTATATTTCAAAGTTTAAATTTACAAGATTTACTGCAGCCGTGGACAGCTTAGCTCGAGGATGTTTTGCTAGATGGATTGTACAGATTTGTAGCCAGCAACTTTAGGAAGCCCTACATTAACAAATTAACACTTGCCAAGTAAAACTGCCATTGCTTCAAGTTCTTTATTTTCCAAAATTATACAAGACAACGTGAAATGTCTGACAATAGAAGAAACTGGCAGACAATTTACTGCATTTTCTCCAAGATTTTAGTGCAAAGTTAATTTATCAAGTTACCCAAAGCCTTTTTATTCCAAACTTTACGCAAGGGGAAACCAGGTCACAGACCAGGCTGCAGAAAAACAAGCTGGTAATTTACCATTTGGGAACATTTACTAGAGGCTGTGTTTACAGATGCCAATGTATCCAGACTTTTGTTAGTGATCTTTTCCTATAGTCAGACCAAGGACAATATGGAAATTTACACAAGTTACTTCTTCGTTTACAAGACATGCAATTAGACAATATTTGTCAGTATATTTGGGCAAGCAACGGCAAGTAGTGGAAATGGAGCAACAAATTTTATCTTAAATGCAGAAAGATTAATTTTTAATTGGCACTTGCCCAACAAGTTGTATATTCAAATGACCCAGAAGTAAGGCTAATCCAACTAGAGGCCAACTTTATGCAATGATCAAAATCTAAATCTTAAAACATCCAGGCAACACTTTACTAGTGTTCCAATAACCTTTAAGTAACCATGACAACCAAGGTAGAGGGAGAATTTCCCAGTCAACACCCATGTATTAGCACCACTGCAAGAAGACCATACAGCTGCTCTTTATACCAAGTTACTGCAGAATTTTAACACGACCTTTATGGTATCTTGGTAACTTTACTAGATATTTGTTATGCAATTTTTAGTTTTGCAAATGTGCAGAGGGATCGGTCTGAACTGTATTTTGCTAATGTGCCAACTGTACCACCAACAGCTAATGTGCCAACTGTACCACCAACAGCTAATGTGCCAACTGTACCATCAACAGCTAATGTGCCAACTGTACCACCTACAGCTAATGTGCCAACTGTACCACCAACAGCTAATGTGCCAACTGTACCACCTACAGCTAATGTGCCAACTGTACCACCTACAGTTAATGTGCCAACTGTACCACCAACAGCTAATGTGCCAACTGTACCATCAACAGCTAATGTGCCAACTGTACCACCTACAGCTAATGTGCCAACTGTACCACCAACAGCTAATGTGCCAACTGTACCACCTACAGCTAATGTGCCAACTGTACCACCAACAGCTAATGTGCCAACTGTACCATCAACAGCTAATGTGCCAACTGTACCACCTACAGCTAATGTGCCAACTGTACCACCTACAGCTAATGTGCCAACTGTACCACCAACAGCTAATGTGCCAACTGTACCACCTACAGCTAATGTGCCAACTGTACCACCTACAGCTAATGTGCCAACTGTACCACCTACAGCTAATGTGCCAACTGTACCATCAACAGCTAATGTGCCAACTGTACCACCTACAGCTAATGTGCCAACTGTACCATCAACAGCTAATGTGCCAACTGTACCACCTACAGCTAATGTGCCAACTGTACCACCTACAGTTAATGTGCCAACTGTACCACCTACAGTTAATGTGCCAACTGTACCACCTACAGCTAATGTCCCAACTGTACCACCTACAGCTAATGTGCCAACTGTACCACCTACAGTTAATGTGCCAACTGTACCACCTACAGCTAATGTCCCAACTGTACCACCTACAGCTAATGTGCCAACTGTACCACCTACAGTTAATGTGCCAACTGTACCACCTACAGCTAATGTGCCAACTGTACCACCTACAGCTAATGTGCCAACTGTACCACCTACAGCTAATGTGCCAACTGTACCACCTACAGCTAATGTGCCAACTGTACCACCTACAGCTAATGTGCCAACTGTACCACCTACAGCTAATGTGCCAACTGTACCACCTACAGTTAATGTGCCAACAGTACCACCTACAGCTAATGTGCCAACTGTACCACCAACAGCTAATGTGCCAACTGTACCACCTACAGTTAATGTGCCAACTGTACCACCAACAGCTAATGTGCCAACTGTACCACCAACAGCTAATGTGCCAACTGTACCACCAACAGCTAATGTCCCAACTGTACCACCAACAGCTAATGTGCCAACTGTACCACCTACAGTTAATGTGCCAACAAACTTATTCCCATACAATCCCACACGTCAAGTACTGTAATTCTATTAAAGGTTGCCATTTATTCCACGCAACATCCACAAACTCTTGCTACTAATGACAGGTAATTACATCAACACATTCTAACGTTGCCACAAATGTCAAAACTGGCCACAGCACCAGGAAGCTTGCCATGGGGCCCCAAGGTACACCAACGTGCCAAACAAGGTAGCACACCGAGCCCAGCACAATGTCAGGTGGAGGCAGGCACAACACTACACTGCCAACTACCCACATGCTACACACCGCAACACTTCAGTATGTGCCTCATCCCTGCCCTCCACCTGCCCTCATCCAAGGTCTTTCCCACCTTTCATCCGGGCTCTGCTCTGGGCCTCAACTGTCCATCCTCGCACCGCATCCCGGCAACACCGTGTTAACGACCATCCCCGTACAAACAAATCAACGATGTATACGAGAATTTTTTTTCAGCACTCCCGTCTAAACCAATCCGATTAATCGTACCATTTCTTGCATCCAACTGCTGTAGCCAAGATTAAGCCAACATCCTGACAATTATCACCCTAAACTGTACGACAACCAATGATACGACCAAATCCGTTACGTACCAAACTGACACTTTCATGGTTTGGTTTCAGGTAGTGTTAGGTCTCATTTGGGAAATAGTCAAATATTTTCTTTGTCAAATGGCTAGAGTGAAACAAAGTTTTATAGAGTATAGATTATATTCTTCACTAGACCACCACCTGGACACATGTAGACCAGCAACACATCAAAGTTGCTCCACCACATTGCCACGACCTTTTAGTGCCTTAACACGCTAAAATCTCAACACCTTAACATTTAAACAATACTATGAACTTATAAATAAAGTTTATTCTAAACAGTACATTATGCTCTTGTACCTGCGAGGCAGACTACAGCTGCCCCACTACCCCCCCCACAGTGTCTACACTTGGTTATTAACCTGCAACAGTACTTGTGGCAGCATAGTGGTAACCAACACCATATTATGGCACCGTGGCAACACAAAGTCTGCTCAACGTCTCTACTTCTCTCCTCTCTAACGCAAGGCTTGCTTCTAGGGGCTAAGCCAGCGTTACACACCTTCCCATAGGGTGAGCAACAACATGCTAACCCACCAGGACCAGAGGAGGGCAGAGTACAGGAGCCCTGGTGCACCCCCCCCTCCCCCCACGGTGCACCACTTTTTTTTTTTTTTTTTTTTTTTTTGGAGTAAAGAGGAAGGAGAGGCATAGGTGAAGGGAAGTGTAGAAGTGGGAAGTACAGTGAGAGGTATGAAAGCAGGCGGGCTGTCCGCCTTGCTGACACGATGTGTGGGTGTTGGCAGCTAAGCTAAGCTGGCTCCCTCTTGTCAGGGAGCTGTGAGTGTGTGAGAGGTTCTTAACATGTGTTTCACCATATATGCATGTCTATAGATGAATACTGTGTAGCATTCATATATACACGCTCCCTGATGCTTCCACACATGTTGTTCTGTTTAAGGCTCTATTTTATTATTATTATTATTTATCGAGTTGTTCATACACATTATTTATCTAGTTGTTCATACACATTTTTATTTATCGAGTTGTTCACACATACACATATTTGAACTGTTCATATATACACATGTAATCTCATCTGGGGATTATATACTGTGGAGCGGGGTTTTCATCCAGAGAATCGAGGCTCTTGGGCCACCAGCAGTGGGAGCGGGGCGTCTCATCTTGGAGCAATCTTTCAAACATTGGGTCCTCTAACATTTCAATGGTGTTCCACACCCTGATGGCTTGGTGCTGCAGTCTGATGTTTAGTGGCTGTATGTTCAGGAGTTCATGGAGCTCCTGGATTGTCTGATTATATGGTGGACGGTGTTTTGCTGCTCTCCTTAGCGCCTTATTTTGTACCGCTTGCATTTTCTGCATGTTAGTTTTCTTTATGGTGTGTAGTGGTACTGGGGGATACTCTAAGTGCGGCCGAACTAGAGCCTTATATAGGTGGATCTGAATGTTAGTACTGAGGCTTCGAAATCTTCTCAGTTTTCCTAATGCTGCTTTGGCTTTATTTATTCGGTCCCTTACATGAATTTGTATCCCTGTTCTATTTATCATTAGTCCCAGTATTCTGCCTACCTCCGCATATTGGATCGGATGGTTGTCAAGGATGATGGGGTCCGGGTTTTTTTTCGCAATGTGTATTATCTGAAACTTTTGTTTGTTGGTGCTAATTTTCCATTGCTTCTCAAAGTTGTTTATGAGTTCAATAGCTGCCTTGGTCTTGTCGGCTAGTAGCGGCTTTGATGGTCCAGGTTGGCATATTATTTGGGTGACATCGTCAGCGTATGTGATGTATTCTCCATGTTGAGGTTGGGGTAGGTCAGCTGTATATATGTTGAATAGAGTGGGGGAGAGGCAGCTTCCTTGTGGTACTCCACTTTTCAGTTCTATTACTTCACCCAAGTAGCTGCCGATATTAAGCCTAGCAGTTCTATTATCTATAAAGCTGCAGAGGGTAGCAGTAAATCTCTCGGGAAGCCCTAGTTCAGATATCTTATATTTTAGGCCTGTGTGCCACACTTTGTCGAAGGCTTTCGAGACGTCCCTAAGCACTATATTACACTGATTTTTTTTCGACACTGCGTTGGCTATATGCTCGTAGATCAAGGCTATTGCTGTATGGCCCCTCTGCGGTTTCTAAACCCATGCTGCCTGGTATTATACTTCCCTTCCTCTTCCATGTACTTCACAAGTCTCTGGTTGATAATTTTTTCGAATATTTTACCTGGTACTTCGAGGAGGGAAATTGGCCTGTAGTTTTCGGTTTGGGTTGGGGGTTTACCTGGCTTGGGGATTAATCTTATTGTGGCATTCTTGAAGTATGCGGGGAATAGTCCAGATGCAAGAGCTGCATTTAAGATACATGTGTATTGATGGAGTGCAGTTACTGGTAGGTTGGATAATACCATCTTATTTATTTGCTGTTGCCCGGCGCCTTGTTCTTGAAACCCATAATTGTTTTATGGACCTCTGCAATGGTTATGTGTTTCATAAGGTGGCAGTCATCGCGTATGCTATTAAGGTCTATTGTTTGCGTCGGGAGTAGAGCTGCAGCTCTGTTATCGACTCGAGTTGTAATTTCCCTTTCATTAATTTGGCAAAAGTTTACATTTTCTTCTGGGTTTATCCTGAATATTTTTTCCCAGAACTTCCTGAATTCCTGCTCTTGTTCTCTCTCCTCATAGAGTTTATTTCCTGAGGCGTCTATGATGTAGGGTGTTTCCTCAGAAGAGCTTCCCATCAAAGTCTTTACTTTTTTCCAGAACTTTCCTGGGTTTCTGTAGTCTGCTTGGATCTTGCTTATTAGGTCATCCCATTGCTTGGTGTACTCTGTTTTGCATAGATCTTGCAGCGCATCTTGTAGTTCCCTTTGTAGTCTTTTGCGCTCATCCGTCCAACCGTGTTGTGTTATGAGTTGTAGAAGATTGTTATATCTGGTTTGCAGTGTCCTGAGCGCCTCAGTGGCTGGGGGGTGTGGGAGCGTTATATGGTGAGCTACGGGAATGTGATCAATCATGCATTTTTCTATGGTGCTAATCCATGTATTTAACTCGGCGTTTATGCATGATGTTTCCTTTCCATTAAAATCTGTGACACTGATTTCCTGTGCACTGCTTTTGAACGCTTCCCAGTCAGTTTTAGTGTATTGAAGTCTTGGTGGTGAGGGTTTCTGAATGGGGTTAGTTGACAGCGTCATTATTATTGGTAGGTGGTCGCTTGTGCTCACAGGGCCCCTTACTATGCGGGTGTTTAGGAAGTGGTGGTGGAAGTGGTGCACCACTACTGTACCACCACCACCTACAGAGGTTGGGGGGGGGGGGACACCGTTACCATGGCCCACCACTAACACCCTCATACACTAACACTTACACCATTCACACTTCTGGAACTTGTGAGCACTAAGATCAAAGCCAAAGTGCTCCCAGAGTCATTTTTTCCTCAAAGATTTGTAATTCCCCCATTTAAACCCGGTGGCAGTAAGTGCACTTGGTACACCACACTACACTACTGACACTTACACCCGCCCGCCTCAACCATTACACTCGTGTACTACACCAGCGGCCCCCCGCCGTCGCCCTCACAACCCGCCTCACCAGCCAGCAGCAGCAGGACACACGCCAGCAGCGACACACACCGGGAGCCGAGGTGTAACATGGTGTCAACACCCGTGGGACAGCTACACACACACACACCAACAGCTCTACCACACGACTACGCGCCACAGTTTTACTGTGTACACGACGGCTAGGTGCCTCCCTAAGTAGGCGTGGTCATGGCAGTCACCAATCAGCGCAGACCACGCGCGGCCATCAGCCAATGGCAACTCGGGGAGTGTGTGAGTAAGGGCAGAGTTGGCTGGCTCCTATTGGCTCCCGCGGCGTTCTTCCAAACACACCAGCTGAATCTTCGTTCTTTTATGTAATAATGAATATCTCAGATTTTTCCAAAATGTGTATAATATACATGAATATATTTCCAACTAAAAACATACTATTATAATAAACAATATGGTATATGCTAAGATATATACATAAACTTAATATTTTAATGACGATTATACTTTAGCTAGGCATATAAATAATAAAAGCCAGCAAAGCCAAGGCATAAGCTGGCCACCGATAATGGCTCCAAGGAAAGTTATTATATAACAAATTTTCTTCCAGAACTTTCCAGGGTTGAAGAAATATTTATTGTTTGTGTATGTATGTATGAATGTGTACATGCATATTTTATATATAATTATAATAATATTATGTGTAGGTATAATAATAATAATTATATTGATGACAATTACAGGCTTGATGTACTTAAATAAATTGATCGAGGTCACCCCATAGGCCTAGCCGAACCACTGATCTTGCCATTGATGTAACTTACAATATTACCTTAAATCACGGGTGCCAATTTAACCGCTATGTGTGAACGCGCCCAACCGTTTCCGTCCTCCGGCCCGGGACTGAAGATGGGTTCCTTGGCAATGTCAAAATTAAAAAAAATCAATATTTTTATTCAATTAAAAATACATATATAGAAGATGAGTTACAAAGATAATGTTGGATTAGGATAGAGCTAGTTCCTGACTAATGTCAGTGGTTGTGATGCCGGTAACGTCCTTCAAGACCTTAAGAATATTGCTTCTCCGGAAAGCAAGCCCGTCAAGAGGGGGTACTCTAACCTTTAGAGGTTTGGGTGGCATTGTGTCCACACCCTCCACGGGTAGCAGTGTGAATGAGGGAGACAGTAGGGGGACATTGGACTTATCACACTCTTAACCTTATGGAGATTAAAATATGGAAATACCTTATGGAAATACAAAACCCCCTTATATCAGACTTCATAGGAAACCAGACATGACAAGGCCGATCAAAATTTATTTAAATACTGAACAATTTGAACGATATTACTCCATACTACTTGTTGAAAAGGTCAGATGTAATATGAACAAAATATGAGGAAAACAAGGAGATGCTTTTTCACCCGTAGAATTATAAACCCATGGAACCGTCCATCTGCCAAGCCGTAAATGCCAAAACACGGCTGAATTTCAATATATCCACCTCAACAAAATCATCAGGACAAATGGGGGGAACCTTCGACAAGTCTCCGGGTTCCTGTCCTCGTTGAGGCCACTAGAGAGATAGTGGCCCTCAGGTAAATTCAGGTAATAAGAACCCGTACTACTTGAAGTGGGGCATGGTGGTTGACCCCATTCCCCTATGATGATCTGCACTCCCAAATCATTATGAAAAATTGCACGAGGGTAAATATAAGTATCTGGTCTCAACCCTCTGATGGAGAGACATTCTTCTTTATATATACTAGGAGGGGGAGGGACATCTTACTGCACCCAAGTCTCTCTCTCTATCCTTTCCCACTCCCCCACCTCCCCTCTCCACCTTTCTCCCTCAATATCTATCTTCTCCGCTCTCACACCTCTCCTCCAATCTCCCTTTCTCCTCCAAATCTCTCATCTCCCCCTCTCTTCTCCCTTCTCTACTTATCTCAACTTTCTCTTTCCCTCCAAACATCGCCCTAATCCTTCCCTCTCCCTAAACACCTAAACTCCCAGCTATCCCCCATCTCTCTCTCTCTCTCAGAATATATAACACTGAATTTATGTTCATCATTTTCTATTCAAGAACTCTAGAGACTCAATCAGCCACGTTTCACTATGTCAAGGAGGGGGATAGTATGTATGAGCCCGACCCTTCTTAATAGGACGAATAGGACCGACCACGACCAACCTATATCCATCCTGTACTCCAGACCATTCACCCTACAGAGTTGGGTGAGGGTAGCCCCAAGCGTCTGGCCTCTAACCTCATACAGACATTCTTTCTTATATAGACTTCGGGGCTACCCAGTTGGTCCTTTCCCTCCTTCTCCTTCCCTCTCTTCAAACGTCGCTCCCTTGGCTCCCCTCTATCTCAGAAAGTGTAATACAGTACCTGTACTGAAATGACTCTCATCGTTTTTTATTGAAGAAATCTAGGGACTCGACCAGCCGCCTTTCACTAATTATAACCCTTATCTTGAGGTTATCTTGAGATGATTTCGGGGCTTTAGTGTCCCCGCGGCCCGGTCCTCGACCAGGCCTCCACCCCCAGGAAGAAGCCCGTGACAGCTGACTAACACCCAAGTACCTGAGGGGGATGTTGTTGATAACCAACTCAAAGGCTGCACAAAGTTTAATTTTGACCCCCTTGAAAAGGACTGAGGCGGTTCTGTTACCCAGGTAACCCCTGAGCCATGTCAACAGTCTTCCCTTAACTCCAAAAGAAGCTAGTAGTTCCAATATTATTTCTCTGTTTGCTGTATCAAAAGCAGTTTGGAGATCAATAAATGCCGCCTGAGAGTTTGGTCCCTCTCTGATAAAATATTCAGCTAAGCAAGTTTGTGTGCTTCTTCCAGGAAGGAAACCATACAGGTTAGGGGCAAGATGGGGCTTGATTTGAAACATTAGTCTGTCGAGTATAATCGTCTCAAGAACTTTACACATGCACGACGTCAGAGAAATAGGCCTGAATTTTTGTGAATTAGGCTTGGGTATGGGTATTATGAGTCCCTGTGTCCAGCGGTCAGGTAAGACACCCTGCCTTAGTATTTGATTAAACAATTCTAGCAAAGGGCTATTTGGCAGCTCAGCAAGTACTCTCATGGTATTGTATGTGATGCCATCCTCTCCAGGAGAGGTAGCCTTACCTTTCTTGAGTGCATTTTTAATTTCAAAGGGGGTTATGCCATAGTTATCATCAGGCCCGGTTTCACTACAGGCAATTTCATGTGAAGTTACGATTTATTTTGGTATTAACCAGATGGTGTTGTACATCTAGGGGCAGGCTGCTTATACTAGCAGTGCTTGCATATTGTTGAAGCAGCATGTCGGCATAGTCTACAGGTGAATGATGGTTAAGTTGACGACTGCTAGGATGAGAAATCTTTTTAATTTTGTTCCACATTTGGGATGAGGATGTTGCATGATTGATGCCTTGCAAAAACTGTTCCCAGTGCTGGTTATACACCTGTTCCTTTAGCTCTCTAAACTCTTGGCTGGCCTTAAGAAATATGTTGAGGGTGTCAGCTGTTTTGTGTGTTTTATACTGCTCAGCTAAGATGAGAACTCTGTCATGCAGGGGCTTAAGGCGTGAGTCAGTGAACCACCTCTGTCCCTTCCTCACTGGTTGGGTCTTGTGGATTTTACAACATTGTCATAAAAAGCGGTTACTTCAGTGACCAGGTCCTCATATAATGCATTGACGGTAGTAAAACAGTAAGTGTTGTACCATTCAGAAATGCGGAATTTGAAGTGCATGTGTAAATTTTCAGGGATATTAATTTTTTCGAAGTTTAGGGGTTTTACATTATTGATAGTGTATGAACTGAATGTGGCAAAGTGATTACTAACTAATTTGTGAACAATTGCTCCTCCGACAGCATTATCAATGAGACCGTGACCAATGACATAATCAAGCCTGCCACCCATGAGGTGTGTGACGTTAGAATAGTCAAAGTTGAATACGGACATGTTATTATCTCTTAAGTATTTTACAAAGACTGCCATTCCTGTTTGTTTTGGTGTCACCAGGCTAGTGTGTCTGTGCTGGGGATTTTTGGAAGAGAAGCTTCCACCATTTTTTTTTTTTAGACAGAATTGTACAAGAATTGTTACATTCTTGTACAGCCACTAGTACGCGTAGCGTTTCGGGCAGGTCCCTGGAATACGATCCCCGCCGCGAAGAATCGTTGTTACAACCAAGTACACATTTTACTGTTGAGTTAAACAGAGGGCTACAGTTAGGATTTGCGCCCAGTAAATCCTCCCTGGCCAGGATACGAACCCATGACAAAGCGCTCACAGAATGCCAGGAGAGTGTCTTACCACTACACCACGGAGACTGGTATTGATTGATCTTACATATACATTAACTAAGTTAATAAAGCCGGTCGCTGTAGCAATCTGAAACTGCTGGTAATATGAATCGTCACTTTTGTGGTATTTAACATGTTTACACACTAGGTTACTTTTAACATACGTCAAGATACCGACATCATGTGAACCAACATTTGAGAAAGCTACATAACCTGAGAGTTTGGGTGGCGTTTTATTTTTTGTGTTTGCAGTGTATGGTTCCTGCAGGCACAGTACATCAATGGTGTTGGCATCGGCGTACATCATTAGAGCAAACAGCCTCCTTCGCACGCTTCTCACATTCCACGTGAGAAATTTAAGAGTGAGTTGGTCTTGGGTAATGGTGTTCGTACCATGTTCATATTTTCAATAGGTGCAGGGATCACAAATTTAGACATAACTGTTAATACCTTCAAAGATATCAGAGGACACTTTATCCCATACTGTACAAGTGATTTTTTTAGTGCAGAATGCAGGATTTTTGCTCATTTATCATGTGGAGGTAGGCAAGTATCAAAGTATCCTGGCACCAGGCCAGGAAGACTATTTAGCTAATCATGTGGAAGATTGGTGCACATATGCTTGACCTTAGTTTATAATCATACTGTACTCCAATAGCTGTATCTTAATAATGTAAGGAAAATTATAACTAATAGTATTGGGTCATTCTGTTTAACAGCAGCCCAATTATTTTCCTTCATTAAAATTTTAAAGTTTGTATGATGAAGGCACAAAAATATACAATACAAAACCATAAGGCATCGAGATACCTAATTACTGTAATTAGCCAGATCTTTAGCAAATACCTTTCAAGAAATCATTGCGTTCGGCCCCAAAAAAATTCTTTATATTCTAAACAGCTCCAGTAATTTAGATATGAGGATACCGAAACACATTTCAAGCTTTGTATTTATTTTTGGAAAGCACTGAACAATATACAAACAAAGATTCCCTCTATTGAAGGGTCACAAAACTTCATAATGCAACTATTATCAGCAAAAAAAATATACGAACATGATTTCCAGTTTGACCCATGAAGAGGGAGGAGTTGGTCACTTCAAAACTTAATAAGGGGCATCAACAAAAAACCATAATGATATGAAAAGGAGGAATGCCCTGGTATTCATACAAATGATTATACATTAAAATATAAATATTTCTATTGTGATGTACATATATATAAATATATATATATACGTACAGGTACACTGTGTACCACGTGAATGCACATGTACATGCACACATGTGCACACCAATGTGCACTAATGTGAAGTCTTATACTCATCATGTCTTCTTTGTCAAGAATCATTATCTCAAGAACAAGATAAGGCAGTTACGAGAATAACCATCAAATTCACTCTGCCTCAAAAACACCTTAGTATCACACACCATAACTTTTTCATAGCTAAATCACAATGAAAGGAACTTACAAGTTAGAGTTAAATAAAACTAAAGGTACAACATCAGTCCTCTTCAGCATGCATTACTTGAAGCCACATAAGAATAAAAACCATTGCCTCAATTCCATACATATACAGAATTAAACAATGATTTATGCCATTTGAGAGAGGAAAAAATATGTAAACTGAGAGAAAGATGATTTGTGTGGAAGGAGAAGAGGAGGAAATGGTGAGTAAAGTTAGATGGGAGAAAACAAATAGTAGAAGAAAGTGAGACAGAATTGGTAGTAGTAGTGTGGGGGAAATGAGGTAGATGGGGTGATGGAAAGTGGTGGTGGGAGGGGTGTGGGATGGGTGTGGGAGGGGGGAGGAAGGTGTTGGTGGTGGTAGGAGTGAGGGAGGTGACTGTGGGAGGGGTGAGGAAGGTGTTGGTGGTGGGAGGGGTGAGGGATGGGTTAAGAAAGGGGTAAGAATAAAGAATGGCTTGAGATTATAGTCATCACTTAACAGAAGGCAATAATTAACATAAATGTTGAATATAGCTATGAATGCTTCAGAGAGACTCAAGATGACAATTTAAACTTGACAGGTCAATTTACAAGGGCATTTATCAAAAAATGCAATATAACGAACTGGTACTGGATTCTAATGAGTGTATGTGCTAAAAAGCAATGACTTTCAACACTACATGCTCTTAATTCCCGGTGCATGAACATCAAGGTGGACAAGATGGTTGTCTAGTGTCATCTGGTAACTCTTGAACAATTCAGCAATATTCACCCAACCCTGTGTGTAACCACATTTAAATGGCCATCAAGAACAGTGCTTCTGCAGGCAAAGACAATTTGCCTGCCAAATCAGCTTTTGAAAACCTAGCACTCTAGAGAGAAAACAAATCCTGAGCCTTTTCATGCATACTTAACCTATGTGAAAATTTTCTATATACATTCTTCATTTAGTCCTTACGAGTTCATTTCTAGCAGCCTCGATACATTTATAATCGCAGTGATCGCCAAACAGTATAATGTACAAGGAAATATCAAATGCAGCTAGCTAGGAAAAACCCACATCCAGAAGATACAAATGTAAATGTGTTGGACATAGGAAGAAACAATCCCACACGACTGCATGACTGGCCATTACATATCAAGTAATGCTGAATTTGAACTGACAAAGTACATGACAATGATGACATGAATTTGAAAGAGCAGTATCACATACAAGTTTCATTACATCACACTGTCTCACTCCTTCATTGGCAAATACACCAATTCAATTTGATAACTTTTCAGTTGTGCAATACAATATTAGATACAGCACAGATAATCACCAGTAGCTGAATGTTAGTTAGTTCTGGATTTTGTTCTCTCTATATATCAGCACTAATTTATTAAATTGATTAATTACCACTCGGTAATGTGGTCTGCCTTTTCACCTGAAGAATGTTTATCCCACATCCTCTTGAAAAGACGTTCAAGGTTCCGGGCGTAAGTCTTGCAATCAAACAGTGGAGACTCCATGCGTGCCTTCCACACTTTAGCACGTGTTGCTTTCAAGCTGTTGACAGAAGTTATATATATAGTAAGATGCTAAAAAATAAAGATCTGTAAAATACATTATTTTTGTAAATTTACCTGATTAAAAATATATATATATATATATATATGTCGTACCTAGTAGCCAGAACGCACTTCTCAGCCTACTATGCAAGGCCCGATTTGCCTAATAAGCCAAGTTTTCATGAATTAATTGTTTTTTGACTACCTAACCTACCTAACCTAACTTAACCTAACTTTTTCGGCAACCTAACCTTACCTAACCTATAAAGATAGGTTAGGTTAGGGTTAGGTAGGGTTGGTTAGGTTCGGTCATATAACTACGTATATATATATATATATATATATATATATATATATATATGTCGTACCTAGTAGCCAGAACGTACTTCTCAGCCTAATATGCAAGGTCCAATTTGCCTAATAGGCCAAGTTTTAATGAATTAATTGTTTTTCGACTACCTAACCTACCTAACCTAACCTAACTTTTTCGGCTACCTAACCAAACGAAACCTATAAAGATAGGTTAGGTTAGGTAGGGTTGGTTAGGTTCGATCATATATCTACATTAATTTTAACTCCAATAAAAAAAATTGACCTCATACATAATGAAATGGGTAGCTTTATCATTTCATAAGAAAAAAATTTGAGAAAATATATTAATTCATGAAAACTTGGCTTATTAGGCAAATGGGGCTATGCGTAGTAGGCTGAGAAGTGAGTTCTGGCTACTAGGTACGACATATATATATATATATATATATATATATATATATATATATATATATATATATATATATATATATATATATATATATAATGTCGTACCTAGCAGCCAGAACGCACTTCTCAGCCTACTATGCAAGGCCCGATTTGCCTAATAAGCCAAGTTTTCATGAATTAATATATTTTCGACTAGCGAAAATATATTAATTCATGAAAAAATATATATATATATATATATATATATATATATATATATATATATATATATATATATATATATATATATATATATAATATAATATATAGTAGGCATCCGTCAATAAATAGTTGTTGTAGTCTAGTTGGATGCAGCGCCTGCTGTGGCTATGAAGGCCAACCCGAGAATGACAGTTCCGACTGCAGCGAGCGCAGATAAACGCAGATAAACTTCCATGCGTGTGACCTGTCCTAGTCATCGCATGCATCTCTGCTTCAGGTGAGTAAACATTGAAGGGATGCCTGTTCTTAAGTACTGTGTTATTGGTGAAGTGGTCTTTCCACATGATGTCAAGGATGCATCTCAGGTTCCACATGTGAAAGGTATTGAGCCGTCTCTCTTGGTGAGAGCGCAGGGTCCAGGATTCTGAGCTGTAGAGAAGTGTACCCCACCACACATGCCATGTAGAATTGTGCTTTGATGTGCACTGTCAGTTTGGCATTTTCCCAAACGCGCTGTGTGAGCCTGGCCAGTGTTGTTGCAGCCTTCCCGATACGCCTGTTGAGCTCAGTGTCCAGGGAAAGGGTGTCCGAGATTGTGAAGCCCAGGTACATTGGATACTCCCCAAAAATACTCCTCTGCAGTTCAGACAATGAACCACCAGATTGCAGTTCGATTGGAGCCGGATCATTGAACCCCGAGTGATCCAAACCCTTTGAACCACTGAGAACTCTCGCACCGTGCTGTGAGATCGATGGACAGATGGTCCCCACTGCCCATGGCCGGCGTGGTGAGCACTAGTCACAAAATCGAGGTTCAGAGATGACGCATCTGTGAACACATCGAGAGAGGGCTCAAAGAGGTGTCAAAGCACTGAACCCTGAAAAACCTGAAAAGGAAGCCGGCGACACAAGGCCCATGGGGGCCAAACTCAACAATGGCGAGAGAGAAAGAAAGGGCGTCCCTGAAGGAGCCAGAACAGACGCCAAAACCAAATCCGACCCGGCGGGTAAACTAGCACGGTAAAGTTCAGACTCGTGCACAACTGCTCAAGCAACTGTCATGTGACCCGGGAGCCCCTCAAAAACAGGCAAAGGCAGGAACGCAGTTTCCAGAGGAAGAGACAAGGAAGCAGTCCGAGTATCCCACACAAGACTCGGCCAAGACTGAACCTGAAAGGGAACCAGATGGGACTTCCTCCAGTTCACCAGCAACCCGAACCCAGTGAGCTGGGAAAGAACCACACCCCTGGTGAGCAGACAAGCAGACCGACTGGGAGCCCACATCAACCAGTCGGCAAAGTAGGCCAGAACCCGAACCCCTAGCAGATGCAGACTGGCCACCACCCGCCAAACACACACCGAAACCTCAACGTTGGTACAACGTTCGAACAAGTTTTAACACTTCCTAACCAGTTATAACAACCAATATATCAAGTTGTAACAATGTTCTAATACGTCATTTACGCGTTAAGCCAAGATGTAATAACTTTATTACAAGTTGTAACAAGCGGAAAATAGAGACAGTTTTGGTTTGTGTTTCCAGGGCACAACCCAAATAAGACACGTGAATAAACAAGGTGCCAGATTCAAGCTAAAGTCAGGCAATGAAAGTGGTAAGCATGCCACCCCACCACAAAACCTAACCAGTCCCTGAACCTCGGATGAATAGGAACGTACCAATATGCGTCCCGAAGGTCCAGATGCACCATCCTAGCACCCAGCTCAAACAGGAGCCAAACCTGAGACGAGTGGTCATCCGAAAAGACGGCCAAGTATTCCAGGAGTTCAGACAGGACAAGTCCAGAATGAACTGCAGATCCGCACACGGGATTGGAAACAGGCGGGAAACCCATATGAGGGACGGGGTCGTTTCGACCCTGTCCAAGCACACCCTCTGTGTTTGGGCAGAGAGATGACCTTAAGGAGAGCAGGGAAGGAAACCTGTCCGAAAGAGGTGGAGCCGCCCAACGCGACCATAGGCCGGAGGAGAAAACCCGAGACGCCCACGAATCGTGGGACCAGACACGAGAATCCTCCCCATCACCCTGTCAACGGGACGACCTGTAAAAGGACCGATGCTCCATACGAGAAGCCGGCTGACGATCAGAGTGAACATCGCGCTTACAAATACCTTCTTCTTGAGGTTATCTTGAGATGATTTTGGGGCTTTTAGTGTTCCCGCGGCCCGGTCCTCAACCAGGCCACCACCCCCAGGAAGCAGCCCGTGACAGCTGACTAACACCCAGGTACCTATTTTACTGCTAGGTAACAGGGGCATAAGGTGAAAGAAACTCTGCCCATTGTTTCTCGCCGGCGCCCGGGATAGAACCCGGGACCACAGGATCACAAGTCCAGCGTGCTGTCCGCTCGGCCGACCGGCTCCCTTCACTACAATTGCATACAAAATATCATAATCATGAACAGCACTTACTATCCTCTTTCATTTCCTAGTTTAGAAGCAATATCTTCATATTCTTGACGTGTGGTGGCCACAAGTTCCGGAGTCCCCAGACAATGAAGTTGCGAGGCTGCAACACGGGATGCTAGTGTCTCGCCTGATAATGTTATCATGGGAGTTCCTGCCCATAATACATCCATACCTGTTGATACAAATTATTGATCATTCTTAATTTTGAATTTCAAACATATACAAATATTACAAGTAAATCATCATTAACCCTTAGACCGCGCATATTACCGCGAATCTAGGGAGCATAATAGCGAAAAATGTTCAAATTGTGTAAAAATAGCTTAAAAATGTTAAACAATTCTCCAACATATTGGCTTCAGTGTCGTGAAACTTTCATCAAATATTTTTCAGAAATTGATTTTAGACAAATTGTTGACAAATAAAAGTGTTTTATTGATAAGGAGAAGAGGTGGTAATAAGTGTAAGTGAAGGATTATGCCATAAGAGATGCAAGCACCTGTCCGACACACAAACAACAACAATAGTAGTAAGAAGAGTATGCAGTTGCTGCCTTTATAACATTGCTCAGTAATACATAATAACACAAATAATAATGAATAACTATGATAATATGATCTATTTTGTTATATATCATAAATACATTGTTCAATGTTAATATACGTTACTTCCATGAAAGTCCAAAAATATTTTTTTAAGGGGAATTTTTTTTTTTAAGATTTTAGTTTTTTCCCCCTTTGTTTATTATCTGATTTTGTTGTAACCTTTACATCCTGGAGAATGCATATGTTTCCCTAACTATGTGAAGAGAGAATGAAATTGGTCAACAAATAAATCAGTCACAACTCACAAAATTTGGGACATATATTTTTTTTGGATGATTTTTTCTCCGATTTCAAACTATTTTCTTTTAAATCAAACTCAATTTTCTTTGTCTCTTTGGTTGTTTTGATGATTAGGGTCCATATCAGGGCTGTTATACCCTAAATATATCCCATAGGGATAATTATAATAATTATAATGATTTATGTTTTGTGTTTTTTGAGGTTATTTTTTCTTGACTTCATTTCATCACATATTGACTTACAACTTTCACATATTCCAGTACAAATGTCGAACAATATTTATTAAAACATACAATTAAGTTAAAGAATTAAAATTACCTTTATTCATTGTTGATAACTTCAACTTCAGTTATCTCTGAAACCAGAGTTTCAACTTCTAATATTCTGGAGTGGCTTCTAATATTCCAGTCATTAACCAATTCTCACTATTTGACATATTGTGTGCTCAACTGTCTGTTCTACAATCCCATCAGAATGGAATTTTCATAAACTTTATACATTTGGAGTTATAATTTTTTTTGGTCTAAATTGCCGCATATTTCAAATGCCCTATCGACGATTTTTTTACAGTAAGCTATACTGAAAACCTATATTCTAATTTGATGATAATGAAGATCATATGCTATTCTGGGAGAATAATAACATTAAATGAGCAATGAATGATAATCCATATTTTTTATTTTGAATTGAAAATCTGAAGTTTTCAATATTAAATTTTAAAATTAATTTCGATTCTCTTGTTTTTCAAGTTATGGTGTAATCATTTAAGCAAAGTTGGAGCACTTGCCTAGTTGATCATGCACACACCACACACACACATACAAAAAAAAAAATTAAAGCAAGCTTTAAAACACATGTTAAATTATTTTTTGTCAAATCATATATGTATGTATTGTGCAGAATAAGGGTTAAAATATTCTATAACTATTTATAGAATATATTCTATGATAACTTTTGCCAGAATGATGTTTGGAATAAGTTACTGACACCTGTCACCTTTTCCAAAATACCAGGAATTTGGCAGTTCTAATTATTAAATTCAGAGTTCTAGGTAGTGGATGACACAACCCCTGAAGTCTCTTCAGGGAGACTTCAGTAGTCACGATGATACCTTGTCTTCAACGTTTCTTCAGCGATTTCAAACGATCAGGTGTTGCTTCTGGCAATTTGCTATCTATTCTACTCAGACTCCGATCTGCTTACATTTTGTAAACATAGTGGGAGCTTTTATCTAGGTCCTTGCACATTTTCTTGTACTCTAGATGAGTATACCCTTCTCAACTCCTCAGTCTGATTATAGGATTAATGTCATATCACATGAAAGTGCAAACAACAATGCATAGCCACAGAGTAAACGATTACACAATGCTCATGATGACGGCC
>WNGS01005451.1:7560893-7578797 GCA_020271785.1 Procambarus virginalis | reverse complement strand
GGTAAATACCTGTAGTGTGCCCGTTACATAATGGCGTGTCTAAGCAAACGTCTGCCAATTGTCCTCGACGGACATGCTCTTCTTTGGCGGCTACATTAGAAAAAATTATTCTCCTGGTCCAACTCCTAGGTGTTGTGCCTGGGCAAGAATGTTTGCTTCTCCATGAGCGGGAAACCGTAACAGCCATACAACAGCCTTCGGCACACGCTTTAAAATCTGACGATGACAAAACCAAATTATTTTTCAATATAAAGTAGCAATGGTAATTGTATAAGAATATTATATCCATTAGTTTAATATTTCTGGATAACTTCTTACATTGCACCACATTTGTAGAGTTGAAGGATCAATTTTGTACAACTGGTTGAAATTACAATAGATGACAGCATCATCTGGTAAATTATACTGTTTGCGTGTAGTAATGAGAATATTTTTGGGAGGTTCCTCTCCAGTAGCAGCTTTGTTGTTGATTTGCGTTGTGGCTAAACCATTTTGCACAACTAGTCCATTTATAGTAGCTTGAGCCAAACCAGTTTGAATCATCGACTGCAAGACAAAAATAAATTTATAAATTTACAAAATTACGATATGAAAGTTACCACTGGTAACTGCATCCTAATGCAAATTAACTAAATTTGTAATATTTAATTGGTTAATATTGTTCAACCTTACACGCATTTACTTTCACAGTCATATATTTCCAGGACCTAAGGTAAAAAGGCAAAAATGATATATATAATTTAAGCAACGTGAAGATCACATGCTACAACCCACATGTGTTGTAAAGCACGAACCTCAATAGGTGCAGTTGTAGGAAGTTGAGCGACTGTAACTGCTACTTCAACAGAATCTTTGGTGGTAGCAGGTTTCACCACCTCTTTGACAGTGAGCACCTCGGCATTTTCAATGACAGTGTTGAGGTCAGTGGTGTTTATTAATGCTATATTGTCTTTGATGCAATCCTTGTTTAATAATTTAGGGTTGTCCTGCAAAGAATAAATAAGATTTTATACACGCTTAACAAAACTGAGCTTTATTGCAATCAAAGTGATGAAACAAAAGAATGACATTATTAAACTTGCATTATTTAGGGTGATTTATAAAAGGAAACTATTTCTAAGTCAGGGGGTGGTGCATTTGTGTGGTTCAAATGCAAAAAACCAGTCCAGTTATATCATCTTTTAAAGTAGCATCAGAAAAGGAAACAAGTAACAAGACAGATATACTAGGAAACGTAAAAAAATGAAATAAGGTGAAAAAAAACCAAAGTTGAATAAAACGAAACGCCATTTTCCGAGTGAGACCCGGAGGCTCCCTGGAGCTATTCAGGCTGATATGCTAATGTCAGACTTTGGCATCAGTCACGTGTATGGAGTTCTGTGGGCCTACCGGGGACCACAAGCCAGAACCTGGCCCCCTCAGAGAGGGACGGGGAGCAATGGCCTATAGAAACCCCCGTGTGGTTGGAAGCATTCTATGTCTGCCATCGATCGGGTCAGGCACCCAGAAACGTAAACATCCCAAAACAAATCCCTATTCTGGTGAAAATTGCTACCAAAAGACGAACAAGTGGATAGAACTCCCCAAATGAAACAAGCAAACGAGCATGACGTCACACATCGCCATGCTGCTGTCTGCGCAGCTCCCCCCTCTCTGGGAGTGGGTACGGGGAGCCCCCACCCTTTAGTTCTGAAACTGGATATCCAAACACGCGAAAAACCACCGAACGGGGGAAGGGAGGGTTGCCAGGAAGTCTCCGGGTCTCACCCAGAAAATGGCGTTTTATTACATTCAACGCTGGTTTTCTGGGAAAAGCCCCTTCGGCTCCCAGGAGCTAACTATCCACAAAGGAAAAGTAGAGGGATTTACCCGGGAGGTGGTCGCTACTCACTCCTTAACCCGAAGTCGAGACTACAACCGCCGACCCAAAGTGACATGCCCGACTGGGCCCAGGAACCTTCACAAGGTAGCACGCAGACAAGACTCTTTTTCTAGCACCAAAAACCCCGTGCCCAAATGTCAGCCCAGGACATGTTGCCAAAGATGGCAGCAAGAGCAGCGAACTTACAAACGTCATGGGCACAGGGAAAGACCGCAGGCTGGCTAGCCTTAATAAACCTGCGGACGACCTGGGAGCCCCGCACCCGTGAACAGGGAAGGGAGACCGAATTAACCCAAAGGGAGTCCCCGGAAGCCCAGAAGCCATGGCACGCAAATAACGGCAGAGGGCCACAACCGGACACAAAACATGATGCACCCACAGCCTGACCAACCAAGCATCAACAACCCAAGGACCCCTCTGGAAGGCAGCAGTCTCATTCTTCGAAAGAAAAGAAGGAGATGGCTGCAGACGAACAAACCGATCGCCACGACCGAAAGAGCAGAATCCCCCTGCGCTGGAGGAGAGCATGAAGCTCCCCGACCCGACCCTCAGAGGCTAATGCCAACAGGAAAAGAAACTTCCAATAATAATCGGGAACCGAAGGGGCCACAACAAAACAAGGAGAAGAGGGAAAAGAGAGCACCCTGTCCAATGACCAGGATGGCTCAGGTGGTGCATGAGCAGGCCGTAGGTGAAACAACGCACGAGACAGCTTGTGAAACGGTGCAGAAGATACATCAATACCGAAAGCAAGCTGAAGCGGCTCCCCTAGCGCCGCACAATACGAGGCGACAGTATTTGGCATAAGATGACAGTCCTGGAACAACCAAGAGAGAAACGACAACACCCAAACCGAAAGCAAAGCACAATGACGAAGTCAAAAAGAACTGGAAGGACCGCCAGGAAACCCCATACTGCCGCCGAGACGAAGCCCTCAGGTGGGACACTAACAAGGAAGCCTCCTGAACACCATAATGATGATGATTTTAAAGATTTTGACTAGTAAAAAATATCATACGCGAAAACTCGAGAAGATCGAACCAACCACGGTCTAATCTGCTGGAAAAGGCGGAGCTGCGGGAAAATCTCCGGATTTGGACACCGAGCAAGCAGCGCCTGAAACCACGGCTGGGCCGGCCACCATGGGGCCAAGAGGACTAGTCTTGTCTGGTTCGTCTCCAAGCGAGTCAGGACCTGGAGCAACAGCTGAACCGGGGGAAAGAGGTACAGGAAACTCCACCTCAACCAATATAGCTTAAAGGCATTGACCCCGACGGTCTTGCAGTCGGGGAAGGGCTCCACATACAGCGGAAGGTGCTGTGACCATGCCAATGCAAAGAGGGCCACCTTGGGGCGCCTGAACGTCTGGCAGAGCCAACGGAAGAAGTCTGCGTCGATTGTCCATTCTGTGGACAGGGGAACGAAACGAGACAGGCCATCCGCCAAGATGTTGGACACTCCCCGAACATGAACTGCTAGGAGAGCCAAACCTCAAGAACTCAGCAGACGAGTCACCCGAAGTCACCAGCGCCAAAGAGTCAAGGACCGCATCGAACCCCCCTCTGTTCAGGTAATAAACCATCGGGGGAGTAAGAGGCCTGCCCCCACAGCCCCGAACCCCCCGAAGGAGGAGGGGGCCACCCAATGCCACCGCAGGCCGAAGGAAATGACCCGAAACGCCCACAAATCGTGGGACCAAATGTGAGCAAACAGCGCAAGCCTCCCTCCAATCGCCCTATCAATGGGGCAAACCGCAAAAGGGCCAGCGCCCCTTACGAGACCCTGAACCTTGCACAGAGCGAAAATCGTGCCAACCAGACGAAGGTGGGCCCAAAGGAAGGGCCGGGCCCGAACCTGTCACCAGTGGCCTACCACAACGAGCGGAACCCAGAGCCCTGGCACAACCCCTCCGGGAAGGCCCCTTCCCCTCGGGACCACCGGAGAACCAACAGTCAGACATAGGACGACAACTAACCGAAGCAGCCTGCAAATACTGCACCACGGCAGAATCCGCAAAAAGAGGAGGACAAAACGGAGAGGGCATCCTAAGAGCCAGGGGCCCAGGCCAATTCCAGAGAGGAGGCAAGCACCGCCTGCAAACACGCAAGTTGGGGAAGCACACAACAGCGAAACCGCACCCTGCAGGATCGGCGCAAAGAGCTTCAACAAGGCAGCCGACGAGCGAGCTCTGTACTAAGGAACAGCCCCAAGCGTCTCCACATCCTCCTCAAGCCAGTCCAAAGACAGCTCCAAGAGAGAAAGAAATGCAAGCCCGAAGCTCAGAGGCTACAGGTGTGCAAGTCCTAAGCAACCTGCACAACCGAATGGGAGGGAACCTGCGCATGGAGCTGCACAACGCCAACATCCTGGGAAAGGGCAGGGGCAAACAAGCACTCATTGAGGTGCTCAAGGTCACCCCCTCCCCAGGAAACCTGCACCACCGTCGATGCCTCGCGCCACTCAAGCGTGTGGGAATGACAGAAGGAATGCCAAGTTTCCAAGGCAAACACAGGACAGTCCGGCAGCAAGGACGACTCTGGACCCTTGTAACAGACCCAGAAAGGGAACGACATCCCAAACCTGAGAGAAGATGGATCCACAACCGAGGCATAATCCTTGTCGCGCAGCAGGAAAGCCGCTGGAGCCGCCCCCACCGTAGACGTTTGGATGCGGGAAGTCGAAAACCTCTGGAATGATGGAATCGACGCACCCGGGGTACACAGAACAGAACCCGGGGAGGGGCAGATACCAAATCCAATTTGTACGCAGAGGGGAAAAGCAAACCCCACTTGTTGTAACAGTAAGCTCCGCTCAGAGAGCAGAAAAACCCAGGCGGGGTCCTACGGAGCTAAAAGCCCCCAAGTCTGCCCCTCCCCTGCTCCAGGATCATCCAGCGCAGGACCCAGAGCCGAGTCATCCCCCAAAGCACTGGCCTCAAAATAAAATGCCGGCGCAGCCGTGTAAGCCGGACGGAAGGGGGGCCCACTGGTCAGATGTCGAGGCTTCGGCAGGGGGATCGGACTCAAATGCCTCCGTAGCCAAACCAGAAGGGGCATCCCCCAGAGACTGCCCGAGTCTCAAGACCATTTAAACTCTTGTTGCAAAGTTTTCAACACTAATACATCATTATTGTAGTAACCTATAGTAATTACTAACACTACTAATATGTAGAATTAATTCAATTAATGTTTCTATTACGAAGCAACATATTTGCCAAATTCTTCCTAGTCAGAGTGACGACATGAGGAACGAACGACTGGCTAAAATATGAATCACTCCACATTTAGTTGCATCTAAATAAGAGTTTAGTTAATTACATTCCTTTACTAAGGATAATCGTTTATTTCATTGTTTATTTATATAGCATATTACTCATTACTGAACTCGTTCATTTAGGTGCATTAATAACTACAGTGGAAATTATTATAGTATAAAACGATTTATATAAAAAATTTTAATGCAGCCTTAATAAGCTGACTTGCATTGTGCAAAAATATATTGCACCTTAATACATTTATTAGTGACATAAGCACTTGTCACCAGTCCTTACTTCCCTGATTAATTATAAGTAAAAACAAATACTTTAAGCTCGAGAATACCTTGAGCTGGCTGCACATGCGTATCGCAGCCAGGGAAGAAGGAGAGCGTCACTTGCTGCCGGGACTCCTACTAGGGACGCCATATTTCTCCCTCCCTGGGAGGGGGGAAGGGAGTTGCACAGACAGCAATTCGGCAACGTTATGACATCATCCTCGTTTGCTAATTTTCATTTGGAGAGTTCTGTTCACTCGTTCGGCTTTCGGTAGCAATATTTACACCAGAATAGCGGTTTGTTTTGGTGCACCTATCTTTCTGGGGTGCCAGACCCGGTCGATGGCAGATATAGAATGCTCCCAACCACATGGGGGTTTCTATAGGCCATTGCTCCTCGTGCCTCTGAGGGGGCCAGGTTCTGGCTCGTGGTCCCCGGTAAGCAAGAACTCCACGCACTTTGACCGATGCCAGAAAGCTAATAGTTACATGTCAGCCTCGATATCTCCAGGGAGGCGACGGGGCCCTCCCCAGAAAAAACTTTTAATAAGTTTGAATAAGTTTGAGAACACCTTTTCCTGGCCCCTTAACCCTTAAACCGCACAAATCATATACATATGATATCAGTGACAAAACCGAAACCGCGCACATCATATATATATGATTTCGTGTCTAGCGCTATAATTTAAATGCCCCACCTGGGATAGGGGCAGCTACAGTACAGCCACGACCGATAGTTGCCAGATGCCACCTAGCAAAAAAATCCAGGCCAACATTCTTGGGTGTTAGAGCGTCAGTATTGAGCAAGCCACCAAGGCTGGCACATGCAGCACGAGCTCACAGCACCGCTGTTCAGCTTGTGACCACAGCATTGCCTACAAATGCCATATTATATATGATACTGCTATTATTTAGCAGTGATAGTATTACTGAAGCCCCCTGACTGTGGTAAAACTGACCAGGATTCTGATAATAGCATGATTGTGGTGATATTTAGCGCTGTGCTCCATGGAGGGAGGAGTAAGGCTGTGGAGGGAGGGTTGTGGCGTCGTCTTCTGACTGTGTGTGGCCACCATTTATTGACTGCACTCACCATACCAGCTTAGTGGTTTGCTATGGTGAATACAAATGTAGATACTTATATATAACGTGTGTATAGTGTGAGATAACAGCGAGAGGAGTAGGTTGGGAGCCGCCATTTTGGCGAGGGAGGAGCGTCGTCTGCACGACTTGTCATTGTTTACTGGTGGCCACTATGATCTTTGGGCACCATACCAGCTTATTTGTACAGGTATGGTGAATAAAACAGGTAGATACTTATATATAATGTGTGTATATAGCGTAATAACACCACAAACAATATTGTTGGAGGAGAAATATTAGTGCGTCTGGCCTTGAGGGCGGCCGCCGATCAGCTGACTTTGTGAGTAGCTACGTGTTTGTGCCTTTACTCACCATACAAGCTTAGATGTACAGTTATGGTGAACAAAACATGTAAATACGTATATATAACGTCTGTGTATAGTGAATAAATGCAAAAACAGCATTGCGGGAGGAGATTGAGGGCGAGTGAGGTGGTGTTGAGGGAGTGGCAATGAGTGGCTCGAAGGTGTGTGGCGGTCACTCCTCTTTGCTTTTTGACTCGCAAGACCAACTTAGTAGTTCGTTATGGTGAGTTAGAGGCATTAAATATGCAAAAACTAGAAGATGGAAGAAAAAGAGGCGATATGATCACTACGTTCAAAATAGTAACAGGAATCGATAAAATCGATAGGGAAGAATTCCTGAGACCCGGAACTTCAAGAACAAGAGGTCATAGATTTAAACCAACGAAACAAAGCTGCTGGAGAAATAAACGAAAATTCACTTTTGTAAACAGTGGTAGACGGTTGGAACAAGTTAAGTGAGAAGATGGTGGAGGCCAAAACTGTTGGTAATTTCAAAGCCTTATATGACAAAGAGTGCTGGGGAGACGGGACACTACGAGCGTAGCTCTCATCCTGTAACTACATTTAGGTAATTACATTAGACCCTCCATGCAGGAGACAAAGAACCATGAAACCCAGAAATGCACCCAAGGGCACTCCTTGGACGGAACCTCGGCCCCGGAAACCTGCCACTGAAGCAGAGTTGAAATACCCACCCAACACCTAAGAAGGAGAGGCATCTTCCTAAGAAGGACAAGAACGCAGCTATGAAGGCAAATGTCCCAAAACCCTGGTGGGACTGGATGGCTCAACTACCTCCAACATCAATGTGGAATGAACCACCCATGGAGAAGGCCAAACTACACCCCTACCTACTTACCCCGAACTAAATCCAACCCCCGACTTCAAAACCCATGGACTCTTCGGAGCCAGAACCAGGGAGGGAAGAACTCAAGCAGGGCACACCACACCTGCAAGAAAAGGAGGCAAACAGATTCCAGGTGGAGGTCACCAAGACCTTCAATTCCGGGTCCCTAAAGACAAGAGGGGCCAACTCCAGGGTAACCAGCTGATAGATATGCCACAAATGCCTAACATGGACAAACCTAGCCTATACAGTAACACCTGCCTGAAAAGCCTAAAACTGGGAGGGGGGGGGGGGAGAATCTATAATGAAGACCCCCTATGTGTCGTCAGCTGTGCATCTTAAAATAGTTCTAAGATAAGCATGCTGCATAAACGAGGAAATTCCCTTGCACCACAAACATACTTTAGTGATAAAATGTTTAAAGATGATATATACATGTGAAGGCATTCTCTATAAATAATATAAACATGATCGAAATACAATAGAATCTTCTGAAAACCACATGGCATCACTACAAGGTGCATAATTAGCTACATTATTTAGTAAATTTATCACATATTAAAGAAATGAACATCATAAGCATATAAAATAAATACAAATTACAAATATGCAACGAGAAACTTACAATAGAGTCAAGAAGAACCCGTTCTGAAAGATGAGGGAACATGTTTTTGTGATCACCAACAAAGAAGGTATCAGGCATATATGCAAGCTTCTCACTGTACTGTGATGCCACTCTTAGAGGAGACGTAATACGATCGGTGATAAGGTAGTCCATAAATGGAGCTCCACTTGTGCCTGGGTACCCCAACCACATCACCTGGGAAAACAAAAAATATTATCTAAATATTACCAGAAGTAATATAATATAATGTAGGGAAAATCTAGCGTTGAATGTAATGAAGCGCAATTTTCAGGGTGAGCCCCTACGGCTCCCTGGAGCTTATCGAGCTAAAGTATGTTATATTAAACCGGCACATTAGCTATGGAGTTCAGACCTACCAGGGACCATGAGCCAGAACCTTGGCCCGTTCAGAGAGATTGCAGGGAGGAATGGTCCAGGAAACTCCCCCCCCCCCCTGTGATTAGGGGGTTTTCCTTATATGCCACCGACCGGGGTTAGGGACCCAGAAAGGTAGGCATAACAAAACAAACCCCACATGGTAAGAAACTAAAAACAAAAACCGAACAGAGATGTAGAACTCCCTACAATCTCAACGAAACAAGCAAATATAACACTCCTGCCGCGCCACTCGTCCGCGCAGCCCTCCCCTACCCAAGAGGGGGAGGGGTGGGGGCCCCGGACATCACCGCGCCGGCTGCATAGCACAGCAGGTCAAAAGCTAAGCATCAACAAACGCGAAAAAGCCGCCAACTGGTGGGAGGGAGGGTTGCCTGGGCGCCTCCGGGGCTCACCCAGAAAATGGCGTTACATTATATTCAACGCTGGTTTTCTGAGGGATTCCCTGGAGCTACATACCCGAAGAGAAAGAAAAGAATGGGCTGACCTGGGAGGCGGCCGCCACAAACTCCACAACGCGAAGTTGAGACAACAGGCTGCAACCTGCGACCCAAAGTAACAAGAACGCTCAGGAGCAGAAAGCCTCATAAAATAACGGGTGGCCAGGAACCTGTGTGACCTCCAAATCTCCACGCCCGAATTGAGCCCAAGACATGTTACCAAACACGGAAGCGACAGCTGCAAACGTCCGAATGGCATGGGCACGAGGATAGACTGCAGGCTGGCTAGACTTAACAACCCTGCGGCAGACCTGGGAGACCCGAGCCCTGGAACAGGGAATGAGGAAAACTGGATCCACCCAAAAGTGCATCCCAAGCCACAGCACACAGGTAACGGCAAAGAACCACAACCGGACAACACATGACGCACCCCCGTCCGAACCAACCAAGCATGAATAACCCAAGGACCCCTCTGGAAAGCAGCCGTCTCAGCCTTCGCCAGAAAAGACGGAGAAGGCTGCAAATGTACAAACCTACCACCAGTATCAAAAGAGCAGGAAACCCCTGCTCCGGAAGCTCCCAGACCCGACCCCCCAGAGGTCAACGCAAACAAAAATAGGACCTTTAAAAAACCATCTTGAACCAAAGGGGCTACCACAAACCGAGGAGAGGAATGATAAGAGAGCACCCTGACCAAGGACGAGGACGGTTCAGGCAGCACATAGCAGGCCGAAGGTGAAAAAAAGCCTGAGAAAGTGTACGGAACGGGGCAGATGTTACGGCCACCCATAACACAAGCTGGAGCTGCTCCGCCAGCGCCGCATAATACGTGGTGAAAGTAAGAAGCATCAAAGAACGGTCCTGAAAAATCAAGAAAGGACAAGAAACCCGATGTGAAAGAGAAGACAACCTACGAAAAGAAAATGGTGAAAAGAAACGCCAGGAAACTTCACACTGTCGCCGAGACGAAGCTCGCAGGTGGGACACTATCAACAAAGCCACCTGATCACCATAGAGATGGTGATACACCCTCATCAACGATCAGACGCGAAGAGCAGAGGAGAAGGCCGAACCAGCCACGTACCGGACTGGTCCGACCTGCTGAAAGAGGCGGAGTCGCTGGAAAAACCCGGGTTCGGACACCGATCAAGCAGGATCTGAAAACAAAGCTGGGCTGGCCACCAAGGGGCCACGAGGACTACTCTCCTTGGGAAGGACTCCAACCGAGCCAGAACCCGAAGCAACAGCTGGACCGTGGGAAGAGGTAC
Organism: Procambarus virginalis; assembly: GCA_020271785.1. Classification (NCBI taxonomy): domain Eukaryota; kingdom Metazoa; phylum Arthropoda; class Malacostraca; order Decapoda; family Cambaridae; genus Procambarus; species Procambarus virginalis. The sequence continues at coordinate 7,568,360 of WNGS01005451.1, read as the reverse complement.
AGGTACAGCCTCCACATCACTGCACTAGGCCATGATGTGGTGGAGGCTGACTCCATACACAGTTTCAAATGTAGATATGATAAGAGCCCAGTAGGCTCAGGAATCTGTACATCAGTTGATTGCCAGTTGAGAGGTGGGACCAAAGAGCCAGAGCTCAACCCCCACAAGCACAATTAGGCGAGTCCAATTAGGTGAGGTAACTCCACCTCGACCAGTCCTGCTGAAAGGCATGCACCGCGACCGCCATGCAGGCGGGGAAGGGCGCTACATAGAATGGGAGACGCTGAGACCACGCTGACGCGAAGATGACCATGTCTGGGAGTCTATACATCCGGCAGAGCCAATGAAACGAGTCTGCGACGACTGGTCAATCCATAAACCGAACAGGCCGTCTGCCAGGACGTTGGATACTCCCCGGACATGAACCGCACCGAGAGCCAAATCCCGAGAATCGAAGCGCAAACCAGACGGCCACGAACTCCCAAACCGTGCTGTGAGCCCGACAGAAGGACCGATCCCACCATCCCCGGCTGGACTGGTGAGCACTGGTCACAAAGCCCCAACCAAGAGAACAGAACCCTGAAAACCCCAAAGTGGAAGACGGCGACGCAGCACCAACGCAAGGTCTCCGGAGGACAAACCCAACTATTGCGAGAGGCGTAAGGGGAGTCCCGAAGGAACAAAAACAGACGCCAAAGCCAAACCCGACCCAATGGGTCGACCAGCACGGTGAAGTTCAGACTCCCTCACAACTGCTTGAGCAACCGCCGAGTGACCCGGGACCCCCCACAGATATACCGAAGGCGGGACCGCAGCAACGACTCTGGGAGGAAAAACAAAGAAGCGGTTCACGAGTCCTAAACAAAACCCAGCCAGGTCCGAACCCGGGACGGAACCAGATGGAACGTCCTCCAGTTCACCAGGAAACTGAACCCAGCGATCTGGAAAGAGCCACACCCCTGGTGAGCAGACAAGAGGACCGACTGGGAGCCCACACCAGCCAGTCATCGCGGTAGGCCAGAAACCAGATCCCAATCAGATGCAGACAGGTCACCAAGATCTGGTAAAGATGCATAAATGCACTAAGTGCCCATTCCAAACTAGGGAAGGCAAAAAAAAGTGGCAAGCCTGAAGACCCCCACCACCAACTGTGCCAGTCCCGAAACCATGGCGAGGAACGTGCGAAGAAGTGACCATGAGGTCCAGGGACACCATCCAGGCACCCGGCCCCAACAGAAGCCAGACCGGAGACTACAGTCTACTGAAGAGGGCAAAGAATCCAGAGTGCAGATTGAACAAGTCCAGAAGAACTGCAGATCCACAAAGTCCCATGTCGGCATTAGAACAGGCGGGAACCCCGGAAGGATGGGGCAGATTGACCACGTCCAAACATACCCACACCAAGATACCTGCTTGATGGGGTTCTGGGAGTTGTTCTTCTCCCCAAGCCCGGCCCGAGACCAGGCTCGACTTGTGAGTTTGGTCCACCAGGCTGTTGCTTAGCAGGGCCACATACCCACCACAGCCCAGCTGATCCAGAACTTCTCTTAGAAAACAGTCCAGTTTTCTCTTGAAGATGTCCACAGTTGTTCCGCCAATATTTCTTAGTCACTGGGAGGACGTTGAACAACCACAGATGTTTATACAGTGCTCTCTGATTGTGCCTATGGCACCTCTGCTCTTCACTGGTTCAATCTTGCATTTTCTTCAATATCGTTCACTTCAGTACGTCGTTATTTTACTGTGTAAACTTGGGACCTGGCCCTCCAGTATTTTCCATGTGTATATTATTTGGTATCTCTTGCGTCTCCTTTCTAGTGAGTACATTTGGAGAGCTTTGAGACAATCCCAATAATTTAGGTTTTATCTCGTCTATGCGTGCCGTATATGTTCTCTGTATTCCCTCTATTTCAGCAATCTCTCCTGCTCTGAAGGGGGAAGTGAGTACCGAGCAGTACTCGAAACGGGACAACACAAGTGACTTGAAGAGTACAACCATTGTGATGGGATCCCTGGATTTGAAAGTTCTCGTAATCCATCCGATCATTTTTCTGGCTGACCCGATATTTGCTTGGTTATGCTCCCTAAACGTTAGATCGTCGGACATCATTATTCCCAAATCCTTGACATGCTGTTTTTCTACTATGGGAAGATTCGATTGTGTTTTGTACCCTGTATTATGTTTCAGATCCTCATTTTTGCCGTACCTGAGTACCTGAAATTTATCACTGTTAAACATCATGTTATTTTCTGCTGCTAATCGAAAACCTTGTTGACATCTGCTTGTAGTTTTTCAATGTCTTCAGCAGAGGTAATTTTCATACTGATTTTTGTGTCATCTGCAAAGGACGACATGAAGCTGTGACGTGTATTTTTGTCTATATCAGATATGAGAATAAGGAACAGTAGCGGTGCAAGGACTGTACCTTGAGGTACAGAGCTTTTAACATCGATTGGACTCGATTTTATCTGATTGACTGTTACTCTTTGTGTTCTGTTCGACAGGAAATTGAGTGATCGACGTACTTTTTATATTTGTTGCCGGTCGAACGCATTCTTATTTGACGGTTTATACTTATATTCTTATAGAACATTCTATTGCGAACACATTGGTACAAAAATTAAATGCGTACATGCAAAAATAATGTCAGGACAGTGAATTGAAAATACACTTTTCGATGTCATTTTCGGCGATATGCCGCCGCGGGTAACACTTCAGCCACTTCCCACACTCTTGTGGGTCAGTTGCGACATTGATTCTATATTTATATGCATATGTCCGTATAGAGAATTTAATTGCGATTCCAATGATACCAAAATTAACGATGTAGGACAACTGTGGGCTTCACAACCATTACGAGAATGGAAACATTTTGTTGCTGTTTGGCGCTCTCGGCACGTGATGTCAATAGTTTTTTATTGGTTGTTGATATGCCTTATGATTTGACGGCATTTTATACGTATGTTCTTATAGACAATTCTATTGCGAACACAGTGATACCAAATTTAAATACGTACGCCTACAATTAGTGTGAGGAGAGTAAAAAGAGTATACACTTTTCGGTCTCACCGCTTGGCTGCGCGAAGCGCCAGGGGCATAAGGCCCAAGTTTTTTTCCTTAACCTCAGTGCGCGAAAGTGTTAAGAAGCACATCAACAAACTGGAAAAGGTGCAAAGACATGCTACTAAGTGGCTCCCAGAACTGAAGGGTAAGAGCTACGAGGAAAGGTTAGAAGCATTAAATATGCCAAAACTAGAAGACAGAAGAAAAAGAGGTGATATGATCACTACATACAAAATAGTAACAGGAATTGATAAAATCGACAGGAAAGATTTCCTGAGACCTGGAACTTCAAGAACAAGGTCATAGATATAAACTGGCTAAACACAGATGCCGAAGAAATATAAGAAAATTCACTTTCGCAAACAGAGTGGTAGACGGTTGGAACAAGTTGGGGGAGAAGGTGGTGGAGGCCAAGACCGTCAGTAGTTTCAAAGCGTTATATGACAGAGTGCTGGGAAGACAGGACACCACGAGCGTAGCTCTCATCCTGTAACTACACTTAGGTAATTACACACACACACAGAGGAGGACAGCTTGAGACTTCAAGAAGACCTGGACAAGCTGCAGGAATGGTCGAACAAATGGCTGTTAGAGTTTAACCCAAGCAAATGTAATGTAATGAAGATAGGTGTAGGAAGCAGGAGACCAGATACAAGGTACCATTTGGGAGATGACATACTTCAAGAGTCAGAGAGAAAGACCTGGGGGTTGATATCACGCCAGACCTGTCCCCTGAAGCTCATATCAAGAGGATAACATCAGCAGCATATGCCAGGTTGGCTAACATAAGAACAGCCTTTAGAAACTTGTGAAAAGAATCTTTCAGAACATTATATACCACATATGTCAGACCAATCCTGGAGTATGCGGCTCCAGCATGGAGTCCCTATCTAGTCAAGCATAAGACTAAACTGGAAAAGGTTCAAAGGTTTGTCACCAGACTAGTACCCGAGCTGAGAGGTATGAGCTACGAGGAGCGACTGCAGGAATTAAACCTCACTTCGTTGGAAGACAGAAGAGTTAGGGGGGACATGATCACCACATTCAAGATTCTCAGGGGAATCGACAGGGTTGATAAAGACAGGCTGTTTAACACAAGGGGCACACGCACTAGGGGACACAGGTGGAAACCGAGTGCCCAAATGAGCCACAGAGATATTCGAAAGAACTTTTTTAGTGTCAGAGTGGTTGACAAATGGAATGCATTAGGAAGCGATGTGGTGGAGGCTGACTCCATACACAGTTTCAAGTGTAGATATGATAGAGCCCAATAGGCTCAGGAAACTGTACACCTGTTGATTGACGGTTGAGAGGCGGGACCAAAGAGCCAGAGCTCACCCCGGCAAGCACAACTAGGCGAGTACAACTAGGTGAGTACAGAGAGAGAGAGAGAGAGAGAGAGCGAGAGAGTTCATGCAGACGCACGCGCTGCATGAACGCGCAAGCCATAGCTCACTTAGAACTCTTTGACCCGGTCAGGATTCGAACCCATGCTGTCCAGGATCACCCCTAAACGTACACAGTACCGTGACCACCGCCCCAATGATCGACTATAAGGATTGGTCAGTCCTGGTGCATATTAACTAAGCTCCCTGACTGATCAACCCCCGACGACACTCATGGATCCATTTGGGTACAGTTTTTCCTCAAATTCTGGCGCATGCACGGGCCGCACTGAGTTTAACCTGTGTGAGAAAGCTGCATGAACTCGGATGGTAATCTTGGACATAGCATTAGCAGAGTGCCGGCGGGGAAGTGGTTCAAATAGCTTCAGCTATCACTTCCTTATGTCCGGTCGTGATGGTCAAGCGGATTAAGGCGTCCTGTACATACCAGGTGCATTGCTCCTGGCAGTATGGGTTCGAGTCACTTCTGGGGGTGTGAGTTTTCAGTTGCATATAGTCCTGGGGACCATTCAGGCTTGTTCGCATTTGTGTTCCTCACGTGTGCCCCAAAGAATGAGGTGATTTAGTAAAATGCTATGCCCAAGATTACCATCCGAGTGCCGGCGGGGAAGTAGTTCAAATAGCTTCAGCCATCACTTCCTTATGTTCGGTCTTGATGGTCAAGTGGATTAAGGCGTCCTGTACATACCAGTTGCATTGCTCCTGGCAGTATGAGGTGCATCACGAGATAGGGTATTGGCGACACATTAAATGTCACGAGATAGGGTAAGTGTTAAAATAGCAGGGACTCCACTTGCTGATCTCGCACCCTCACTACCACCTAAATAAGATAAAATGAATTATCCTTCAACTCTGTGACGTGACCGTCCTCTGTAAGACAACTGTGTGACTGCGCGCACGTGCATAATAAAATACAAAGATTATTTTCAGTATCTTTATTGTCTGTATTTTCTTACTGATAATTCACTAAACCAAGACCTACTCACCTGGATTGGTGCAGGACGAAGGGCAAAGATTTCATTCCGAGCTCCTTTTGTGTAACCATTCATGTTCACAAGAATGTGTATTCCATCTTGATTTATGCGATCAGCAGCTTTGCCATTGCAAGGAATTTGCGAGAGATCGATAAAATGTTCAGCTTCTCTATTTATTTTATTCCTAGAAAAAAGAAATAAATTTATTAAAATTTCTAATTCCTGGTGATCATGTTTAATAATAAAACTAAGAAAAGCGCTAAACAGCAATTGAGACGACAGTAGACTCCTTACCCCAATTACACATTTGTTCATCGACAATTTCATGAAATGTACTGGGCTAGAGTATTCAACCTGTTTGGTGTACAAACAAACTCATGAACCACACAACTAAATGATCATATATATATACCAGGGCCTCAGTGCTGTCATCGAGAGAGGAAATGCCTGCTGCATCCAAGGCACACGCCCTCCCTCTGAGGGGCTGCAGGAAGTTTTGAAAATGTAATTGTTGATACATACATTCATGCACATACAGTACACATACATACATGCACATACATGCAAACATTCTTATGCTTTTTTCGGGTCAAACTTGCCAATTATAAAATCTAATTATCAGGGTCAGTTCTGATTTTTTACTTATCAAAATTTACATTTTACTAAAATGTAGCAATGAATATACCACAATGAAAACTATTTTTAAGATATCCTCAGTAGCTCCCTGATGCAGTGACTCTGTATGATACCACAGTCATCAAATAATGCTACCAGGGCCCTAGATTTGCGACTACGCACACTTGCATACCATGAAAGTTGATGGAGACGACTTTGTGGAAAAAACTAGTGGACCATCTGGAGCAAAAAACTTTGTAACACAACATCAACATGGGTTCAGGGATGGCAGGTCATGCCTCACAGGTTTAATTTAATTTTATGACCAGGCAACAAAAATCAGGCAAGAGAGAGAGGGGTGGGCAGACTACATATTTTTGGATTGCCGGAAAGCCTTTGACACAGTACCACATAAAAGACTAATGGCACAAGCTGGAGATGCAGGCTGGAGTGAAAATGAAGGTACTCCACTAGATAAGGGAGTACTTAAGCAAACAGAAGACAGTGAGTCACGGTGAGGGGTGAGTATGAGATTGGCGAGATGTCACCAGTGGAGTCCCGCAGGGATCAGTCCTTTGAACTATACTGTTCCTGATAAATGTAAATGATCTCCCAGAGAGAATAGACTTGTTCCTCTCATTGTTTGCTGATGATACAAAATTAAGAGGAGGATTAAGACAGAGGAAGACAGTATGAGGCTACAAGATGACCTAGACAAACTGAATGAATGGGCCAACAAATGGCTACTAAAGTTCAACCAAGTAAATGTAAGGTATTGAAATAGGCAGTGGAAATAGGAGGCCAGATGCAGGATACCGAATGGCAGATGAAGCCTTCATGAAAAGGACAGAGAGAAAGATCTAAGAGTTGATATCACGCCAAACTTGTCTCCTGAAGCCCACATCAAAAGAATAACATCAGCAGTGTATGCAAGCCTGGCTAACATCAGAACTGCCTTCAGGAAACTGTGTAAAGAATCCTTCAAACCTTGTATCCACACACATATGATCAATCCTAGAGTATGCAGCCCAGCATGGAGCCCATACTGTATGGCAATACAGCCCTTAGCCCTAATAGTCATTGGTTCACCCCTCATGCACGCCTCCAGCTGTCTCAGGACACCACCCAAAGTATTCTTTCACTGGCACCCTGTTGACAAGATCCGCATCACTCCCCTGGACACTAGTTCTGCTCATACTACACAAGTTTCGAAACCTCCTCACGGCCTGTGGATTTGTTCATTAGTTCTCCTTGTGCAGATAAGCGATGGCCATATTTAAATTTCATCTGGTGAAAGACCTTGCTTTGTGTCTTATGGATCTGCATTGTCATTAGATAATTTTTTTCAAAGAATGTTGTATTTGAGAGAAAAAAAATTATGTACAGTAAAGTAAATCTGCAGTTATAT
>WNGS01005451.1:7548663-7559893 GCA_020271785.1 Procambarus virginalis | reverse complement strand
TTTCTAGTTTTCTGTGGGGAGCCCCTACGGCTCCCTGGAGCTTATCGGGCTAATGTATGTTATGTTAGACCGGGACACTAGCTATGGAGTTCAGACCTACCAGGGACCAGCGCCAGAACCTGGCCCCTTCAGAGAGGTTTCAGGGAGCAATGGCCCTGGAAAACCCCATATGGTTGGGGGTTTTCCTTATCTGCCATCGACCGGGGTTAGGCACCAGAAAGGTAGGCGTAACAAAACAAACCCCACATGGTAGAAAACTACAACAAACCGAACAGAGAGGTAGAAAACTCCCTACAATCACAAGGAAAACAATCAAACAATCACTTTACTGCCGCGCCGGTTGTCCGCGCAGCCCTCCCCCCCGGGAGGGGGAGGGGGGGGCCCCGGACCTCACCGCGCCGGCTGCCGTCAGTTCGTAAGCTAGTGTCAACCGGGATACACGCTTCTCTGGCCTCAAATTCCTTGGCGGTGTTTGCCTCGTGTGGCGTTCTCTGCTGTTTTTGTGGTTTGCGGTGGCCAGGAGTATTTCATCAGTGCCGGGGCTGCATGAGTCTAGGGGTTCCCTTCCCTAGGCGCCCTGTGAGTACTGCCCTTGCGTGTCAGGGTTATCTTCTCTGGGGCGTTCGGGAACCGCTCCCGTAGGGGTTCTTGCTGCTCGGCATTTGCCTCGCCCTTGGGGCCAGCTGGGGCTTGGGGCCCTTGTTTGGCCTTGGGTAGGGAGTTGGTGTTGTGCTGGTTAGGGCGCCAAGGTGTTGCACTGCCTGCCACCTACGCGGCGGCCGGTTCCTGTTGCCTCTGGGGACGGTGTACTTTTGCGGGGTTTTTCTTTTGTTTTATTTTCTTGCCTGGTGGGGGTCTGCATAGTGTGGCTATAGTTCCACTAGTAGTGTTTGGCAGCCCTCTGCTAGGCCCCCGTGCTTGTACACGTCCCGGGGGTTTTCAGTATTAATCTTACCCTTGTTTTCGGGTTTCTTAACCGGTTAGCAACACCTTGCCCGGGCTTCCCGTAGTTGCTAACCTACGGGCCCTGGAAACCCTGTCTGGGCTCGGGAGACCATTGCATGTGTCTTCCGGGTACCAACCCGTCTTGTACGGGATCGTTGGTTGCTGTGCCTTTGTCTCTAGGTGACAGTCGCCATTTACCTCCGTCATGCTGCCTGTTGGGTCCCTGACACCTTGACCGGAGTCTTGCGAGAGAGTTTCTCTGCTTGTTCTCCAGTACTCCTGATGTTATTGCTATTCAGAGTACAGGCGGCATCCGTGTTGCAAGCTAGGTTAGGTTGCTGCAACATGCTAGGTTGGTTTCCCACTCGGATGCCCCGAGGCCGCCCGTTTTGGTTCGGTGCTGTTCGCCCTCCTCCCTCCCTGTTCCCGGTTCCGGACTGTCTGCGGGTTTCGGGGTCGGGGCGGGGTTTAGTTGGGGCAGAGGCTCGGGCGGTTTTCGGGGGCTGCCCCATTCGGGTTGGGGGACGGAGGTTTTAGAGCCTGTTCCTCCAGCCAAGGCTTCTGGGGCTTACCAGCGGCCCGTTTCTTGCTGCCTTTCCCATGGACTCTTTCTTTTCTTTAAGGGCGGAGGGCTTGGAGGACGGCTCTGCCCCGGGGCCTCTGTTGCTGGTTCCCGGGGCTGTGGGGGATGCCTGCTAGCAGTTCTGGGGCGGTTTGCCCCTGCCGGGGTTTTCTGCTTTGGGCGGAGTTTTTAGCCCATCCAGTCTGCTTGCTTCCCACTTTTGCTGGCGTGTTTTGTCTCTTAGCGTCCAGCACAGCCCCTGCTGGCGGCCATTTTCGTCTGCCTGTTTCCGGCGTGGCCACCAGGGCGGCGTTGCGGTTTGTTTACATACGCCTGGGTGTGCGAGCGAGCGTCTGGGGTGAGTTTTTCACCCTTTTTTCAGGGGGTTTTCTTCTCCTGTTGTCGTTTTTTTTTTTTGCTTTTCTGGTTTTTTCTGCCCGTTATTGTTCCTTTGGGTGTTTATTTCCACCGGGCTTCTGGGCCCATGGGTTTGGGCTCAGTGTTTCTGGCTGTTAGGCTTGCTCCCACACCTTGTCCCTCGGTTTTCGGTCTGTTCTGACTGTTCCCAGAGGGTTCTGTAGGGGGCTGCGCTTGCCTTTTGTGGTGTTCTCCGCCGGCAATTGTGGTGGTTTGGCTTCCCCCTGGTTCGATTCTGGGTTCCTTTGGGTTCTTTGGTTTCGTTCCAGAGGTTTCTTCCTCTTGGGCCCCCTTTTTGTGGGTTCAGGGGGCTTTGTTTCCTCATGTGACCTGGTTCTGCCTTCTGGGGTCCGGGGTCTTCCTGGCTTGCAGACTGCTCTTTGGGTCTAGGCACATGTTGTTGTGCTGGGCCTTTGGGTTTTGCTGTCGAGTGTGGCCTTTTGATGCATTTAGTGCCTTCTTTGCCTAGCCGGTGTGGTGCTGCTGCCCACTGGTCGGCAACTTGTACTTTACATTTACATTGTATGTACTCGCCTCGTTGTGCTTGCGGGGGTTGAGCTTTAGCTCTTTGGTCCCACCTCTCAACCGTCGTTCGACAGGTGTACAGGTTCCTGAGCCTGTTGGGCTCTATCATCCCTACACTATAAACTGTGTAGGGAGTCAGCCTCCGCACATTGCTTCCTAATGCCTGGTGTATGCTTGTGCATGTGTACGCTGTGTGTGTGTGTGTGCATGTGTATACATGTCATATCTTGTTTGTGTATATGTATATGCATAATGTGTATGTGTACTTTATTTATATTTTTTTTTTTTTTCTGTTGGCGGGTGCTGGGGGAGCAGCTTGCTCTATTGCCTCTCGCATGGTCCTGCTGTGGGCGCTTTGCGTCGTCTTCCGGCCTCTGGTGGCATCGGTGACGGCTTCTCCCCTTTTGGGGGGTTCAGAGCGGGGGGGGGGGCTTCTTCCCCTGCGTTTCGTCGTGTCATCTTCGTGGGTACGTTGGACGTGGTCGGTCCGTCCCTTCCTTCTGGGGTCCGGCTTCTGTTGGGGGCCGGGTGCCTGGATGGTGGCCCTGGACCTCCAGGTCACCTCTTGGCGCGTTCCTCCCAGGTTTTCTGGGTCTGGCACGGTTGGTGGTGGGGCTTCCGGCTGCTGCTTTTGTTGCCTGATATTTTGTGCTGTATCTTATGTATTGTATAATTGCCTGCCCTATTTTGTGCTGAGCACTTTGAAATTTTTGCATCTTTCCCGGATCTTGGTTCCCTGTCTGTGTCTGAGATTCGGTGTATGGCCTACCTCGACGTCTGGCTGGTGTGGGCTCCCAGTCAGTCCGCATGTCTGCTCGCCAGGGGTGTGGTTCCTTCCAGATCGCCGGGTTTGGTGTCCTGGTGATCGGGAGGTTTTTCCATATGTTTCCATCCCGGGTTCGGGCCTGGTCCTTGTTTAGGGCTATTGGGCCACTCATTCTTTCCCTCCAGACGTGTTCCTGCAGCTGTGGTCCCGCCTTCGGCGGTGCATGAGACGGTCTCGGGTTGCTCAGCGGTTGCTTGAGCGGTTGTGCGGGAGTCTGAACTTCGCCGTGCTAGTCTACCCGCCGGGTCGGGTTTGGCTGCGGCGTCTGTTTTGGTTCCTTCGGGGATTTCCTTTCCGCCTCTCTCGCGATCGTTGGGTTCTCCCTCCGGGGGTCTTTTGTCGGTTGCTGCGTCACCGGCTTCCTCTTCGGGTTTTTCAGGGTTCGGTGCCTTGGCGCCTTCCCGAGCCCTCGCTCGTTGTGTTCACGGACGCGTCGTCTCTTGGCTGGGGCTTTGTGACCAGTGCTCACCAGGCAGGCCAGGGACGGTGGGGTTCGTCCTTCCATCGGGCTCACAGCACGGTTCGGGAGTTCGCAGCTGTCTGGTTCGCGCTTCGGAGGATTCGGGTCGCTCGGGGATCGCCCTTACCTCCGTTTGGACTGTACTCCAGTGGTTCCTTGCCTGAACCGCGGGGGTTCTCTTCAGTCCTTAGCTCTTGGGATTGGTCCCTGCGAGTGGTTCGTCTGCTGGATTCCCGGGGTTTGGCTCTCCGTGTGGTTCACGTCCGGGGAGTGTCCAACGTTCTGGCGGACGGTCTGTCTCGCTCCCCTCTCCACGGGGTGGACGGTCGACGACGACTCGTTCGTTGGATCTGCCAGACGTACGGTCTCCCAGATGTGGACCTCTTCGCGTCGGTGTGGTCTCGGCGTCTCCCGATGTGACGCCTTCCCCGACTGCGCAGCGTTCGCGGTGGATGCCTTTCGGCGGGACTGGTCTAAAGGGGGTTCCCTGTACCTCTTCCCTCCGGTCCAGCTGTTGCTTCGGGTTCTGGTTCATTTGGAGACATTCCCAGGGAGAGTACTCCTTGTGGCCCATTGGTGGCCGGCCCGGCTTTGGTTTCCGGTGCTGTTGACTCGGTGCCCGAACCCGGGACGTTTACCGCGGCTCCGCCTCTTTCAGCAGGTCGGTCCGCTCTGGTACGGGGCTGGTTCGACCTTCTCCTCTGCTCTTCGCGTCTGGGGTTTTGACGCGGGTGTATCACCAATTCTATGGTGATCAGGTGGCTTCGTTGATGGTGTCCCACCTGAGAGCTTCGTTTCGGCGACAGTATGGATTTCCTGGCGTTCTTTTCGCCATTTTCTGGCTCTTTGTAGGTTGTCTTTCTTTCGGATCAGGTTTTGTCCTTTCTTTCTTGGCTTGTTCAGGACGGTCGATTGATGCCTGATACTGTCGCCTCGTCTCGTGCGGCGCTGGCGGAGCTGCTCGAGCTAGCTTTCGGGGTCGACGTTACATCCGCCCCGTTTAGTAAGCTTTCCTGTGCTATGTTTCACCTCCGGCCTGCTCATGCGCCTCCTGAGCCGTCCTGGTCCTTGGACCGGGTGCTCTTCTATCTTTCCTCTCCTCGGTTTGTGGTGGCCCCTTCGGTTCCTGATTATTTTTCCCAGGCTTTGTTTTTGTTGGCGTTGGCCTCTGGGGGCCGGGTAGGGGAGCTTCATGCCCTCCTCCGGCGCAGGGGTTTCTGCTCTTTTGGTCCTGGGGGTAGGTTTGTCCGTTTGCAGCCTTCGCCTTCTTTTCTGGCGAAGAACGAGACGGCTGCTTTCCGGAGGGGTCCGTGGGTCATTGATGCTTGGTTGGTTCGGCCGGGGGTGCATCATGTGTTGTGTCCAGTTGCGGCACTTCGCCGTTGCTTGCGCGCTTCGGCCGGTATGGCTGGGGATGCGCTTTGGGTTGATCCAGTTTCCCTCGTTCCCTGTTCCAGGGTTCGGGTCTCCCAGGTTGTCTGCAGGGTTATTAAATCTAGCCAGCCTGCGGTCTATCCTCGTGCCCATGCCGTTAGGAAGTTTGCGGCTTTGGCTGCTGTGTTGGTAATATGTCTTGGGCACATATTCGGGCGCGTGGTTTTTGGAATCGAACAGGGTCCTGGCCGCCCGTTATTTGGTGAACGTCCGTGCTCCTCGGCGTTCTTGTGTTGCTTTGGGTCGCAGGTTGCAGCCAGTTGTCTCGACTTCGCGTTGAGGAGTTTGTGGCCGCCGCCTCCCGGGTACGTCCCCTTTTTTCCTTCTCTTTGGGTAATTAGCTCCAGGGAGCCGTAGGGGCTCCCCACAGAAAACCAGCGTTGAATGTAATGAAACGCCATTTTCTGGGTGAGCCCCGGAGGCTCCCTGGCTACCCTCCCTCCCGTCCGGTCGGCGGATTTTTCGCGTTGGTTGAAGCCTAGTTTCCGAACTGACGGCAGCCGGCGCGGTGAGGTCCGGGGCCCCCCCCTCCCCCTCCCGGGGAGGGGAGGGCTGCGCGGACAACCGGCGCGGCAGTAAAGTGATTGTTTGATTGTTTTCCTTGTGATTGTAGGGAGTTTTTCTACCTCTCTGTTCGGTTTGTTGTAGTTTTCTACCATGTGGGGTTTGTTTTGTTACGCCTACCTTTCTGGGTGCCTAACCCCGGTCGATGGCAGATAAGGAAAACCCCCAACCATATGGGGTTTTCCAGGGCCATTGCTCCCTGAAACCTCTCTGAAGGGGCCAGGTTCTGGCGCTGGTCCCTGGTAGGTCTGAACTCCATAGCTAGTGTCCCGGTCTAACATAACATACATTAGCCCGATAAGCTCCAGGGAGCCTCCGGGGCTCACCCAGAAAATGGCGTTTCATTACATTCAACGCTGGTTTTTTGCTGTAATATTATTCAATAGTGTGTAGTTTGATATATTTATATAATAAAATGAGTGAATCATTGCTGTACTCAAAAATATGGTGTGCATATTGTTGATTCAGTTATGTTCATCAATCAGTGAACAAATACTTTGTCGGTTATTACACTATAAGCACAGGTTATATATAAGTATCTGCATGTTTTGTTCACTATAACGAACCACTAAGTAGCTATTATGAGTCAAAAAGTAACGAGGAGTGACCGCCGTGTACCAGCCAGCCACTCCCGCCCTCCCTCCAGTCATCTGACTCGCCCACATTCTCCTCCCACAATACTGTTTTTGCTATAATTCACTATATACAGACGTTAAATGTAAGTATCTACATGTTTTGTTCACCATAACTGTACATCTAAGCTTCTATGGTGAGTAAAGTCACAAAGACATAGGACCTAACACAGTCAGCTGATGGCTGCCTCCCTCAAGGCCACACGCACTAATATTTCTCCTCCAACAATACTGTGTGGTGTTATTACGCTATATACACACATTATAAATAAATATCTACCTGTTTTATTCTCCATACTTGTACAAATAAACTGGTATGGTGCCCATAAACCATCGTGGTAACCAGTAAACAACACCGTCGTCTGCACGGTGGCGTCGTGCAGACGACGCCACAGCCCTCACCAAAATGTCGGCTCCAAACCTTCTCTTGCTGTTTATACCCTCTATACACACGTTATATATAAGTATCTACATTTGTGTTCACTATAGCGAACCACTAAGCTGGTATGCTGAGTGCAGTCAATAAAAGGTGGCCACACACAGTCAGAAAACATCGCCACCACCCTCCCTCCCACAGCATTACTCCTCCCTCCATGGCGCACAGCGCTAAATATCATCGCAATCCTGCTATTATCAGAACCCTGGTCACTTTTATCACAGTCAGGGGTCTTCTGTAATAATATCAGCGCTACATAATAGCATGAACAAGTATATTATGGCATTTTTAGGTGATGCTGTGGTCACAAGCTGAACAGCAGTGCTGTGAGCTCATGCTGCGTGCGTCAGGCTTGGTAGCTTACGCGATACTGAGGCCCCTAACACCCGGGAGTTTGGCCCACGATTTTTTTTAAAAATGGCGTCTGTTTACAAGAGCCCTGATGAAGGTGTGGTGAACCTCGTGTATCCGCGGGCCGTTTAAATCTTGCGTAGTGCTCCAACACTTCATATGAAGTGAAGAGCAGTCGACTGGTAAAACGCCTAGCACTTCATATGAAGTGATGAGCACTTTAAGGGTTAAGGGCATCGTGTCACCATGTTTACTTACCCCCTCACGCTGCTCCATTTACTTGAAATCAAGTGGCCCATATGCTCCAATCACTTGGAGGTGATTTAAGGTACAGCATCATATTCAAAAGTCCTGCCAGTTCTAAGGATATGTTATCAGCTCAAACCTATCTGTCTCCCCTGCCAAAATTATTGTTGAGCTGGACGAGGTGTTTCTTAGTAATTAGAAATATCGGGCACTAGTCATGAATTTGAGCCCTCTGACAAACATTGAACGTGAAGAACCACCTGTGTGTGGTGGCGGTGTTTGTGAATTTTCACAAGGAGGGGAAAATGTATAACATGAGGGAAGACATTGCCAATGTGTATTATTACTAAGAGAGAATATTGAAAATGAGCCACCTTTGCAGGAAAAGGGAAGGTTATGGAAAAAAAAAGAGGTTCCACCTGTACCCACCTAGTTGTGCTTGTGGAGGTTGAGCTCCACAAGCTCAGGTTGTGCTCTCTGGTCCTGCTTCTCAACCGTCAATCTACTGGTGTACAGATTGCTGAGCTTCTGGAGCTTTATCATATCCACATTTGAAACTGTATATAGAGCAGTGGTCAAAGCACAGCACAATTCTCCTCATCCAGGTTTTGAAAACAAACTTTTCCTTTAACCACTGAAAATACTACACACTCGTAGTGTGCCAAAAATAAATTCTTTCCAAATATTATTTTCTCTAATTGCATTGTTAAAATGCAGTCTCTGGTCACTGGAAACTAAAAAAAAAAAAAAAAAAAAAAAATAATTGTATGCAAGCCGGTTGGCCTCGCTGGACTTGTGATCCTGTGGTCCTGGGTTTGATCCCAGGTGCCGGCGAGAAACAATGGGCAGAGTTTCTTTCACCCTATGCCCCTGTTACCTAGCAGTAAAATAGGTACCTGGGTGTTAGTCAGTTATCACAGGCTGCTTCCTGGGGGGTGGAGGCCTGGTCGAGGACCGGGCCGCTGGGACACTAAAAAAGCCCCGAAATCATCTCAAGATAACCTCAAGATAACCACCGCCTCAGCCATCCTGGTCGTTGCACAGGGTGCTCTTCTTCATATCTTCTAGTCGGTTTGTGGTGTCCTCTTCGGTTCAGGTTTGTTTGGCAAAGGCTCGTTCTTGTTGGCATTGGCCTCTGGGGGTCGGGTCAGGGAGCTTCGTGCTCTCCTGCACAGGGGCTTCCTGTTCTTTTGGTGCTGTTCATTTCCAGCTGTCTCCTTTTCTGGCGAGGAATGAGACTGCTGTTTTCCATAGGGGTCCTTGAGTTGTTGATGCTTGGTTGGTCTGGCCAGGGGTGCATCTTGTGTTGTGTCTGGTTGCGGGTCTCCGCCGTTTCCGGTGCGCCATGGCCTTGGTGGCCAGGGATGCGCTTTTGGTTGACCAATTTTCCTTCTTCCCTGTTATGGGGTTCAGGTATTCCAGGTTGTCCGCTGGGTCTTTTGGTCCGACCCACCTCCGGTTTATCCTCGTGCCCATGACGTTTGTATGTTTGTTTTGTTGGCGATCGCCTCCCGGGTTTATCCTTCTTGTGTTATCTTTGGATAAGTAGCTCTGGGGAGCCAAAGGGGCTTCCCCCTGAAAACCAGCATTGAATGTAATGAAATGCCATTTTCTGGGTGAGACTCGGTGACTTCCTGGCAACCCTCTCTCCCTCTGGTCGGCATTTGTTTTTGCGTTATTGACATCCACGTTTAAGAACGGAAGGGTGGGTAGCTGGCTGGAAGGTCTGGGGCTTCCTCTTCCCCCTCCCAGGAGGGGGGGGGCACAGACAGCGGCACGGCAACGTGGTGATGTCATGCTAGTTTTCTTGCATTTATTTGGGGAGTTCTGTCTACTCGCTCGGCTCTTCGTAGCAATGTTTTCACCAAAATAGGGGTTTGTTTTGGGCCGCTTACCTTTCTGGGTGCCTGACTCGGTCGATGGCAGATGTAGAATGCTTTCTCCAACCACATGGGGGTTTCTATTGGCCATTGCTCCTCGTGCCTCTCTGAGGGGGCGAGGTTCTGGCGCGTGGTCCAAGGTAGGCCTAAAACTCCATGTACATTGACTGATGCCAGAAATTTTATATATCTATATCAGCCTGGATAGCTCCAGGGAGCCTTCAGGTCTCGCCCCAAAAATGTAGTTTCCTTACATTCAACGCTGTTTTTTTGTAATTTTTGGGTAATCCTAATTTTATGATAAAAGCTGTGCCAATGTGTCTTTATTGCTCTCATGATAAACTAGAGTGCTCATGAAAAGTATGTGGTACCACAACCACGGTGCCACATTAAAGGAAAAAAAAAAAGTGATGGTCTTGTGGGTGAAAGATTTTTGACAGACGTATGTGGCCGCTACATGACGTTATGGCATTTATGAGGTCTCGGGAGCGACCACAGTAACAGCCAGTGGCCTGCTGGCCGTCATCATGAGCATTGTGTAATCGTTTACTCTGTGGCTATGCATTGTTGTTTGCACTTTCATGTGATATGACATTGAATCCTATAATCAGACTGAGGAGTTGAGAAGGGTATACTCATCTAGAGTACAAGAAAATGTGCAAGGACCTAGATAAAAGCTCCCACTATGTTTACAAAATGTAAGCAGATCGGAGTCTGAGTAGAATAGATAGCAAATTGCCAGAAGCAACACCTGATCGTTTGAAATCGCTGAAGAAACGTTGAAGACAAGGTATCATCGTGACTACTGAAGTCTCCCTGAAGGAGACTTCAGGGGTTGTGTCATCCACTACCTAGAACTCTGAATTTTAATAATTAGAACTGCCAAATTCCTGGTATTTTGGAAAAGGTGACAGGTGTCAGTAACTTATTCCAAACATCATTCTGGCAAAAGTTATCATAGAATATATCTATAAATAGTTATAGAATATTTTAACCCTTATTCTGCACATACATACATATATGATTTGACAAAAAATAATTTAACATGTGTTTTTAAAGCTTGCTTTAATTTTTTTTTTTGTATGTGTGTGTGTGTGTGTGTGTGTGTGCATGATCAACTAGGCAAGTGCTCCAACTTTGCTTAAATGATTACACCATAACTTGAAAAACAAGAGAATCGAAATTAATTTTAAAATTTAATATTGAAAACTTCAGATTTTCAATTCAAAATAAAAAATATGGATTATCATTCATTGCTCATTAATGTTATTATTCTCCCAGAATAGCATATGATCTTCATTATCATCAAATTAGAATATAGGTTTTCAGTATAGCTTACTGTAAAAAAAATCGTCGATAGGGCATTTGAAATATGCGGCAAATTTAGACCAAAAAAAATTATAACTCCAAATGTATAAAGTTTATGAAAATTCCATTCTGATGGGATTGTAGAACAGACAGTTGAGCACACAATATGTCAAAATAGTGAGAATTGGTTAATGACTGGAATATTAGAAGCCACTCCAGAATATTAGAAGTTGAAACTCTGGTTTCAGAGATATCTGAAGTTGAAGTTATCAACAATGAATAAAGGTAATTTTAATTCTTTAACTTAATTGTATGTTTTAATAAATATTGTTCGACATTTGTACTGGAATATGTGAAAGTTGTAAGTCAATATGTGATGAAATGAAGTCAAGAAAAAATAACCTCAAAAAAAACAAAAAACATAAATCATTATAATTATTATAATTATCCCTATGGGATATATTTAGGGTATAACAGCCCTGATATGGACCCTATCATCAAAACAACCAAAGAGACAAAGAAAATTGAGTTTGATTTAAAAGAAAAATAGTTTGAAATCAGAGAAAAAATCATCCAAAAAAAATATATGTCCCAAATTTTGTGAGTTGTGACTGATTTATTTGTTGACCAATTTCATTCTCTCT
>WNGS01005451.1:7533142-7545209 GCA_020271785.1 Procambarus virginalis | reverse complement strand
GTGGCCCTCTTTGCATTGGCATGGTCACAGCACCTTCCGCTTGTATGTGGAGCCCTTCCCCGACTGCAAGACTGTCGGGGTCAATGCCTTTAAGCTATATTGGTTGAGGTGGAGTTTCCTGTACCTCTTTCCCCCGGTTTCAGCTGTTGCTCCAGGTCCCTGACCATCGCTTGGAGACGAACCAGACAAGACTAGTCCTCTTGGCCCCATGGTGGCCGGCCCAGCCGTGGTTTCAGGCGCTGCTTGCTCGGTGTCCAAATCCGAGATTTTCCCGCAGCTCCGCCTTTTCCAGCAGATTAGACCGTGGTTGGTTCGATCTTCTCGAGTTTTCGCGTATGATATTTTTTAACTAGTCAAATCTTTAAAATCCATCATTATGGTGTTCAGGAGGCTTCCTTGTTAGTGTCCCACCTGAGGGCTTCGTCTCGGCGGCAGTATGGGGTTTCCTGGCGGTCCTTCCAGTTCTTTTTGACTTCGTCATTGTGCTTTGCTTTCGGTTTGGGTGTTGTCGTTTCTCTCTTGGTTGTTCCAGGACTGTCATCTTATGCCAAATACTGTCGCTCGTATTGTGCGCGCTAGGGGCCGCTTCAGCTTGCTTTCGGTATTGATGTATCTTCTGCACCGTTTCACAAGCTGTCTCGTGCGTTGTTTCACCTACGGCCTGCTCATGCACCACCTGAGCCATCCTGGTCATTGGACAGGGTGCTCTCTTTTTCCCTCTCTCCTTGTTTTGTGTTGTGGCCCCTTCGGTTCCCGATTATTATTGGAAGTTTCTTTTCCTGTTGGCATTAGCCTCTGAGGGTCGGGTCGGGGAGCTTCATGCTCTCCTCCAGCGCAGGGGGATTCTGCTCTTTCGGTCGTGGCGATCGTTTGTTCGTCTGCAGCCATCTCCTTCTTTTCTTTCGAAGAATGAGACTGCTGCCTTCCAGAGGGGTCCTTGGGTTGTTGATGCTTGGTTGGTCAGGCTGTGGGTGCATCATGTTTTGTGTCCGGTTGTGGCCCTCTGCCGTTATTTGCGTGCCATGGCTTCTGGGCTTCCGGGGACTCCCTTTGGGTTAATTCGGTCTCCCTTCCCTGTTCACGGGTGCGGGGCTCCCAGGTCGTCCGCAGGTTTTATTAAGCTAGCCAGCCTGCGGTCTTTCCCTGTGCCCATGACGTTTGTAAGTTCGCTGCTCTTGCTGCCATCTTTGGCAACATGTCCTGGGCTGACATTTGGGCACGGGGTTTTTGGTGCTAGAAAAAGAGTCTTGTCTGCGTGCTACCTTGTGAAGGTTCCTGGGCCCAGTCGGGCATGTCACTTTGGGTCGGCGGTTGTAGTCTCGACTTCGGGTTAAGGAGTGAGTAGCGACCACCTCCCGGTAAATCCCTCTACTTTTCCTTTGTGGATAGTTAGCTCCTGGGAGCCGAAGGGGCTTTTCCCAGAAAACCAGCGTTGAATGTAATAAAACGCCATTTTCTGGGTGAGACCCGGAGACTTCCTGGCAACCCTCCCTTCCCCCGTTCGGTGGTTTTTCGCGTGTTTGGATATCCAGTTTCAGAACTAAAGGGTGGGGGCTCCCGTACCCACTCCCAGAGAGGGGGGAGCTGCGCAGACAGCAGCATGGCGATGTGTGACGTCATGCTCGTTTGCTTGTTTCATTTGGGGAGTTCTATCCACTTGTTCGTCTTTTGGTAGCAATTTTCACCAGAATAGGGATTTGTTTTGGGATGTTTACGTTTCTGGGTGCCTGACCCGATCGATGGCAGACATAGAATGCTTCCAACCACACGGGGGTTTCTATAGGCCATTGCTCCCCGTCCCTCTCTGAGGGGGCCAGGTTCTGGCTTGTGGTCCCCGGTAGGCCCACAGAACTCCATACACGTGACTGATGCCAAAGTCTGACATTAGCATATCAGCCTGAATAGCTCCAGGGAGCCTCCGGGTCTCACTCGGAAAATGGCGTTTCGTTTTATTCAACTTTGGTTTTTTTTCACCTTATTTCATTTTTTTACGTTTCCTAGTATATCTGTCTTGTTACTTGTTTCCTTTTCTGATGCTACTTTAAAAGATGATATAACTGGACTGGTTTTTGCATTTGAACCACACAAATGCACCACCCCCTGACTTAGAAATAGTTTCCTTTTATAAATCACCCTAAATAATGCAAGTTTAATAATGTCATTCTTTTGTTTCATCACTTTGATTGCAATAAAGCTCAGTTTTGTTAAGCGTGTATAAAATCTTATTTATTCTTTGCAGGACAACCCTAAATTATTAAACAAGGATTGCATCAAAGACAATATAGCATTAATAAACACCACTGACCTCAACACTGTCATTGAAAATGCCGAGGTGCTCACTGTCAAAGAGGTGGTGAAACCTGCTACCACCAAAGATTCTGTTGAAGTAGCAGTTACAGTCGCTCAACTTCCTACAACTGCACCTATTGAGGTTCGTGCTTTACAACACATGTGGGTTGTAGCATGTGATCTTCACGTTGCTTAAATTATATATATCATTTTTGCCTTTTTACCTTAGGTCCTGGAAAATATATGACTGTGAAAGTAAATGCGTGTAAGGTTGAACAATATTAACCAATTAAATATTACAAATTTAGTTAATTTGCATTAGGATGCAGTTACCAGTGGTAACTTTCATATCGTAATTTTGTAAATTTATAAATTTATTTTTGTCTTGCAGTCGATGATTCAAACTGGTTTGGCTCAAGCTACTATAAATGGACTAGTTGTGCAAAATGGTTTAGCCACAACGCAAATCAACAACAAAGCTGCTACTGGAGAGGAACCTCCCAAAAATATTCTCATTACTACACGCAAACAGTATAATTTACCAGATGATGCTGTCATCTATTGTAATTTCAACCAGTTGTACAAAATTGATCCTTCAACTCTACAAATGTGGTGCAATGTAAGAAAGTTATCCAGAAATATTAAACTAATGGATATAATATTCTTATACAATTTACCATTGCTACTTTATATTGAAAAATAATTTGGTTTTGTCATCGTCAGATTTTAAAGCGTGTGCCGAAGGCTGTTGTATGGCTGTTACGGTTTCCCGCTCATGGAGAAGCAAACATTCTTGCCCAGGCACAACACCTAGGAGTTGGACCAGGGAGAATAATTTTTTCTAATGTAGCCGCCAAAGAAGAGCATGTCCGTCGAGGACAATTGGCAGACGTTTGCTTAGACACGCCATTATGTAACGGGCACACTACAGGTATTTACCTACTGCCGATTTGCTATACGTGTTCTAGTTTTAAATGTGTTGGGTATTTTCTAGCCACTTATCCTAATATGCTTGTCTCTCATATTTAACCCTTAACATGCTCGGGGTCTAATATCCTGCTATCCGCACAGGCGCATGTCATTTTGAAAAAAAAAATTATTTTTTCTTCCTAAGCTGTTAACACTTTCACGTTCCACAGACGACACTCGCGTCACACATTTTTCTACTGAATAGGTTCCAACGACGCCATCTGCGTCACTTAATATAAATATTTGTAAAAAAAAAAATTACTATCCGATCTTCATTTTTTTTTTTTGAAATGAGCGCCATTGTTTTCCCACAATCCTCCGTAGGCCGCATGGCATTATGGGTCACGCCATGCGGTCGGCCTAGTGCTTTGTTTACAGCAGTCGCGACCGGATCTACGCGCTCTCGCGTCCAGTACCTGTGCACCTCTCTTGCCCGTTTACGAGTCTTTATTCGTTCCCGTGTCTTTGAAACCCATTATTACTTGAAAACATGGATCGTGGTAAAGGACAGAGCACTTCTACGCCCAAGAAAGATCCCAAAACGACCAAAGAAGATAAGTTGACGGCACTTTACGAAGCGTACAAGAATGTGAGGCTCACCCCCAGTAAATATCCTGCTTTATTGGATCATTTGTCAGATGTTGAGGCAGATGTTGAAGGGGACGAACGTCAGAGTGATTTCAGTAGTGATAGTGAGGACACAGTGACGTCGGAAGAGTTCGATTACTCTTCGACTTTTGAGAGTAGCGAGGAGAGTGAGGAGGAGGAGGCGGATCATGGCCGGCCCAAGCCACCCATAAGGAGGCGTGCAGGACGTCTTCAGCAGCCGAATCCCGATGATGCCTGGTGTACTGACAATACACCACCAATTGTAGACAATTTCACTGCCACACCAGGCCTAACTGTCCCTGTTCCGATCACTGCCCTGCAATTTATACAATTATTTTTGACACGTGCCCTCATCCAATTTCTCACAGTGGAAACCAACCTGTATGCCGCCCAGTTTATTCGGAATGCTTCAAGGCGCACCACGAGGTTATGGAAAGAAGTATCAGTGAAGGAAATGGCCAGGTTTTTGGGTTTGTCAATGTTGATGGGTATTGCACGACTCCCGACAATGAGAATGTACTGGCAAACTACGCGGTTGTGGCATATGAGGACCTTCAATATTTTCATGACTGCAAAACGATACCAACATATTGGCACGTTTTTTCATACTTATAACCAGCTTGCAGTTCCTCCAAACAACAAGAACCGCGTGATAAAACTAAGCACCATCATTACCTACTTGACCAAGAAATTTGTCACATACTATGTTCCCAATAAAGAACTCAGTTTGGATGAAGGTACAATGTCGTGGCGCGGTCGTTTATCCTTCAAGGTTTACAACCCCAATAAACCTGATAAGTATGGGGTAAAGTTGTACATGCTAGCTGAGGCAAGGACTGGATATATTATTGATTTTGAAGTGTATAGTGGAGTTGGCAAGACAACAGTGGAGACAGTGATGGGCCTTATGCAACCCTTATTGAACAAGGGCTATCATCTATACATGGACAATTATTATAACTCTGTCAATCTAACTGAAGTGCTAAGGGAAAATGGTGTGTACACTTGTGGAACACTGAGGTTGCAGCGTGGCGCCCCAAAAGATCTGCAACAAATTGCAAAAAGGAAATTCGCTGTTGATCAAACTATTTTCAGGCGCAAGGACAACACTTTCGTTATCCTATGGAAAGACAAAAGAGTGGTGTCATTGATCACAAACTGTCATAATGCAGACACACAAGAGGTACAAAGAAGGAGGAGAGTGAAGAAACGTGACGGAACATCAACAGTTGAGATTATAACAGTCAACAAACCCACAGCCATTTGCGACTACAACACCAACATGAAAGGTGTTGATCACTTCGACCAAATGATCAAATATTACAGGTTCACCAGGAAATCACATAAGTGGACTAAGAAGATCACATTCTATTTCCTTCAAATGGCTCTACACAATGCCTATGTGTTGTACAAGATGTACACAACTGATACCAAAAATTGACCCTACTCCAGTTTCATGAGGTGGCAATATGGGCCCTGTTGAGGTGGGACCTGGATGAGTGGCCTGACACTGAAAGCCCTATCCCACATGCTGCTGACTATCAAGATCCTGCAGCCGATTTGGCAACACCTGGCCCATCTGGAGTGCGCCGTCCTATATTTCCTACTCCTGCACGCCCAGCACAAGAGTCATCCTCATCAGACAGTGAAACTGAAACGCCTGCACCTGAACCTGAACCTGAACCTATTCCTCCACCTGTGAAGAATCCCCGTATTGTTGATTCAGAGGATAGGCTAAACAAGAGGTTGAGCCACGCTATAGTGACAATTGCTAAACGGAAACGCTGTCGTGTTTGCATGAAGTCAGGAATTAGGAAAGACTCTAAGTATCAGTGCAAGACATGTGGAGTTGCACTATGTCCCTCACCATGCTACACAAAATACCATCGCAAGAGGGTATTTTGGAAAGCAAAGAAATAGCGCCTCTGCAACCATCCACTCCACCTAACGTAACATCTGTTGAGCAACTTCAGGGACATTTTCCTGAAGCAGGTGGAGTGGATAACCAAATGCTCAACTTATTGACCTTCCATCATCACATCGTGGGTAAGTACAAACACTTTGTATTCATCATTGTGAAGTTATTACTTTATTACTATTACTATACTTTGCTGTGGGTACTTCTATATATCTTCCGGTTCTTAGTGTTCAGATTGGTATGTCTACATAGTGCATCTTATTGCGAGTATTTTGATACCAAAATGGACAATGTAGCACAAAAACTTCCATTGGAAATATATTTTTGTTTGGCGGGTGTATTGGGTGTAGCGGGTGTGGAAATGGGTGAATGGGCGGGTGAGGCATCGATGTGTTTGGGGGTGTTTGGGGGTGAGGCGCGCCCATGTGACTAACTTTTATGGATATGTCTGTGTAGGCAATTTTATTGCGATGACAGTGATACCAAACAAAAGCATATGCAGCAAGTTTGGACTTGATAAACACAATCAGAGTAGAAACATATGGGGAGAGTTTAGCAGAGTTTAGCGTTAGCGCCAAACAAAGGACGCAGTTCTTTGGTTGGTGGTGGCGTAATGATAGCTTTGGTGAAATGTTATGCATATGCTCTTATAGAACATTTCATTAGCTACACAGTGATACAAAAATAAAACACGTACATCTAAAATGAGGGTCACAAACATGTGCAGAGTATAAACATTTCAGTTGTGGTTGTAGCCGGGCGCGCTGGAGCGTGTAACCCTCGGCCAACTTCCCACATTCCTACGTGCTGGGCGACACCATTATTTACGATTTCTATTCATATGTCCGTGTAGGGAATTTTATTGCGGTCACAATGATACCAAAAAAAAACCACGAATAAACATTAGGGGGTTGGCAAACATAAAAACATCGTAAACATTCATGCCCGGTTTGACGCTCACGGCTAACGCACGCCGCATTTTCTTATTCTGTGTGGCTCTCATGTTGAATTTGGTGACAATTTATGTATATATTACTGTAGAGCATTCTCTCGCGAACACAATGATACCAAATTTAAATACATACCGCGAAAATTAAGCTCGCCACCCTGAAAAGATTATAAACTTTTTTTTGCTGACGCGCCGTCGGCCCACCCGTCGGGATCACTTAGGGGATATTTGGGGCCTATTCACCGGGAACGTGAAAGTGTTAATTTGTGTTCACTGATCACGGGAAAAATAATAGAAAAATCGTAAGTGCCATATATTGCCCGCTATAGGGCGGGGAAGTCTGGCAAATTATAGGCGCTGACTCAGCATGCGTCCCAGGCGGTCTGTTGCTCGCCAGCTGTCAGGCCAGAGTTGCCACAGAGATAATTACCTAATTATTTCAATGTCTCTGATTGATGTTTCATAGTTTTTTTGCTGTAATATTATTCAATAGTGTGTAGTTTGATATATTTATATAATAAAATGAGTGAATCATTGCTGTACTCAAAAATATGGTGTGCATATTGTTGATTCAGTTATGTTCATCAATCAGTGAACAAATACTTTGTCGGTTATTACACTATAAGCACAGGTTATATATAAGTATCTGCATGTTTTGTTCACTATAACGAACCACTAAGTAGCTATTATGAGTCAAAAAGTAACGAGGAGTGACCGCCGTGTACCAGCCAGCCACTCCCGCCCTCCCTCCAGTCATCTGACTCGCCCACATTCTCCTCCCACAATACTGTTTTTGCTATAATTCACTATATACAGACGTTATATGTAAGTATCTACATGTTTTGTTCACCATAACTGTACATCTAAGCTTGTATGGTGAGTAAAGTCACAAAGACATAGGACCTAACACAGTCAGCTGATGGCTGCCTCCCTCAAGGCCACACGCACTAATATTTCTCCTCCAACAATACTGTGTGGTGTTATTACGCTATATACACACATTATAAATAAATATCTACCTGTTTTATTCACCATACTTGTACAAATAAACTGGTATGGTGCCCAAAACCATCGTGGTAACCAGTAAACAACACCGTCGTCTGCACGGTGGCGTCGTGCAGACGACGCCACCGCCCTCACCAAAATGGCGGCTCCAAACCTTCTCTTGCTGTTTATACCCTCTATACACACGTTATATATAAGTATCTACATTTGTGTTCACTATAGCGAACCACTAAGCTGGTATGCTGAGTGCAGTCAATAAAAGGTGGCCACACACAGTCAGAAAACATCGCCACCACCCTCCCTCCCACAGCATTACTCCTCCCTCCATGGCGCACAGCGCTAAATATCATCGCAATCCTGCTATTATCAGAACCCTGGTCACTTTTATCACAGTCAGGGGTCTTCTGTAATAATATCATCGCTACATAATAGCATGAACAAGTATATTATGGCATTTTTAGGCGATGCTGTGGTCACAAGCTGAACAGCAGTGCTGTGAGCTCATGCTGCGTGCGTCAGGCTTGGTAGCTTACGCGATACTGAGGCCCCTAACACCCGGGAGTTTGGCCCACGATTTTTTTTAAAAATGGCGTCTGTTTACAAGAGCCCTGATGAAGGTGTGGTGAACCCGTGTATCCGCGGGCCGTTTAAATCTTGCGTAGTGCTCCAACACTTCATATGAAGTGAAGAGCAGTCGACTGGTAAAACGCCTAGCACTTCATATGAAGTGATGAGCACTTTAAGGGTTAAGGGCATCGTGTCACCATGTTTACTTACCCCCTCACGCTGCTCCATTTACTTGAAATCAAGTGGCCCATATGCTCCAATCACTTGGAGGTGATTTAAGGTACAGCATCATATTCAAAAGTCCTGCCAGTTCTAAGGATATGTTATCAGCTCAAACCTATCTGTCTCCCCTGCCAAAATTATTGTTGAGCTGGACGAGGTGTTTCTTAGTAATTAGAAATATCGGGCACTAGTCATGAATTTGAGCCCTCTGACAAACATTGAACGTGAAGAACCACCTGTGTGTGGTGGCGGTGTTTGTGAATTTTCACAAGGAGGGGAAAATGTATAACATGAGGGAAGACATTGCCAATGTGTATTATTACTAAGAGAGAATATTGAAAATGAGCCACCTTTGCAGGAAAAGGGAAGGTTATGGAAAAAAAAAGAGGTTCCACCTGTACCCACCTAGTTGTGCTTGTGGAGGTTGAGCTCCACAAGCTCAGGTTGTGCTCTCTGGTCCTGCTTCTCAACCGTCAATCTACTGGTGTACAGATTGCTGAGCTTCTGGAGCTTTATCATATCCACATTTGAAACTGTATATAGAGCAGTGGTCAAAGCACAGCACAATTCTCCTCATCCAGGTTTTGAAAACAAACTTTTCCTTTAACCACTGAAAATACACACTCGTAGTGTGCCAAAAATAAATTCTTTCCAAATATTATTTTCTCTAATTGCATTGTTAAAATGCAGTCTCTGGTCACTGGAAACTAAAAAAAAATAATTGTATGCAAGCCGGTTGGCCTCGCTGGACTTGTGATCCTGTGGTCCTGGGTTTGATCCCAGGTGCCGGCGAGAAACAATGGGCAGAGTTTCTTTCACCCTATGCCCTGTTACCTAGCAGTAAAATAGGTACCTGGGTGTTAGTCAGTTATCACAGGCTGCTTCCTGGGGGGTGGAGGCCTGGTCGAGGACCGGGCCGCTGGGACACTAAAAAAGCCCCGAAATCATCTCAAGATAACCAAGATAACCACCGCCTCAGCCATCCTGGTCGTTGCACAGGGTGCTCTTCTTCATATCTTCTAGTCGGTTTGTGGTGTCCTCTTCGGTTCAGGTTTGTTTGGCAAAGGCTCGTTCTTGTTGGCATTGGCCTCTGGGGGTCGGGTCAGGGAGCTTCGTGCTCTCCTGCACAGGGGCTTCCTGTTCTTTTGGTGCTGTTCATTTCCAGCTGTCTCCTTTTCTGGCGAGGAATGAGACTGCTGTTTTCCATAGGGGTCCTTGAGTTGTTGATGCTTGGTTGGTCTGGCCAGGGGTGCATCTTGTGTTGTGTCTGGTTGCGGGTCTCCGCCGTTTCCGGTGCGCCATGGCCTTGGTGGCCAGGGATGCGCTTTTGGTTGACCAATTTTCCTTCTTCCCTGTTATGGGGTTCAGGTATTCCAGGTTGTCCGCTGGGTCTTTTGGTCCGACCCACCTCCGGTTTATCCTCGTGCCCATGACGTTTGTATGTTTGTTTTGTTGGCGATCGCCTCCCGGGTTTATCCTTCTTGTGTTATCTTTGGATAAGTAGCTCTGGGGAGCCAAAGGGGCTTCCCCCTGAAAACCAGCATTGAATGTAATGAAATGCCATTTTCTGGGTGAGACTCGGTGACTTCCTGGCAACCCTCTCTCCCTCTGGTCGGCATTTGTTTTTGCGTTATTGACATCCACGTTTAAGAACGGAAGGGTGGGTAGCTGGCTGGAAGGTCTGGGGCTTCCTCTTCCCCTCCCAGGAGGGGGGGGGCACAGACAGCGGCACGGCAACGTGGTGATGTCATGCTAGTTTTCTTGCATTTATTTGGGGAGTTCTGTCTACTCGCTCGGCTCTTCGTAGCAATGTTTTCACCAAAATAGGGGTTTGTTTTGGGCCGCTTACCTTTCTGGGTGCCTGACTCGGTCGATGGCAGATGTAGAATGCTTTCTCCAACCACATGGGGGTTTCTATTGGCCATTGCTCCTCGTGCCTCTCTGAGGGGGCGAGGTTTCTGGCGCGTGGTCCAAGGTAGGCTAAAACTCCATGTACATTGACTGATGCCAGAAATTTTATATATCTATATCAGCCTGGATAGCTCCAGGGAGCCTTCAGGTCTCGCCCCAAAAAATGTAGTTCCTTACATTCAACGCTGTTTTTTTGTAATTTTTGGTAATCCTAATTTATGATAAAAGCTGTGCCAATGTGTCTTTATTGCTCTATGATAAACTAGAGTGCTCATGAAAAGTATGTGGTACCACAACCACGGTGCCACATTTAAAGGAAAAAAAAAAAGTGATGGTCTTGTGGGTGAAAGATTTTTGACAGACGTATGTGGCCGCTACATGACGTTATGGCATTTATGAGGTCTCGGGAGCGACCACAGTAACAGCCAGTGGCCTGCTGGCCGTCATCATGAGCATTGTGTAATCGTTTACTCTGTGGCTATGCATTGTTGTTTGCACTTTCATGTGATATGACATTGAATCCTATAATCAGACTGAGGAGTTGAGAAGGTATACTCATCTAGAGTACAAGAAAATGTGCAAGGACCTAGATAAAAGCTCCCACTATGTTTACAAAATGTAAGCAGATCGGAGTCTGAGTAGAATAGATAGCAAATTGCCAGAAGCAACACCTGATCGTTTGAATCGCTGAAGAAACGTTGAAGACAAGGTATCATCGTGACTACTGAAGTCTCCCTGAAGAGACTTCAGGGGTTGTGTCATCCACTACCTAGAACTCTGAATTTTAATAATTAGAACTGCCAAATTCCTGGTATTTTGAAAGGTACAGGTGTCAGTAACTATTCCAAACATCATTCTGGCAAAAGTTATCATAGAATATTCTATAAATAGTTATAGAATATTTAACCCCTTATTCTGCACAATACATACATATATGATTTGACAAAAAATAATTTAACATGTGTTTTTAAAGCTTGCTTTAATTTTTTTTTTTGTATGTGTGTGTGTGTTGTGTGTGTGTGTGCATGATCAACTAGCAAGTGCTCCAACTTTGCTTAAATGATTACACCATAAACTTGAAAAACAAGAGAATCGAAATTAATTTTAAAATTTAATATTGAAAACTTCAGATTTTCAATTCAAAATAAAAATATGGATTATCATTCATTGCTCATTTAATGTATTATTCTCCCAGAATAGCATATGATCTTCATTATCATCAAATTAGAATATAGGTTTTCAGTATAGCTTACTGTAAAAAAATCGTCGATAGGGCATTTGAAATATGCGGCAAATTTAGACCAAAAAAATTATAACTCCAAATGTATAAAGTTTATGAAAAATTCCATTCTGATGGATTGTAGAACAGACAGTTGAGCACACAATATGTCAAAATAGTGAGAATTGTTTAATGACTGGAATCTTAGAGCCACTCCAGAATTATTAGAAGTTGAAACTCTGGTTTCAGAGATATCTGAAGTTGAAGTTATCAACAATGAAAAAGGTAATTTTAATTCTTTAACTTATTGTATGTTTTAATAAATATTGTTCGACATTTGTACTGGAATATGTGAAAGTTGTAAGTCAATATGTGATGAAATGAAGTCAAGAAAAATAACCTCAAAAAA
>WNGS01005451.1:7531004-7532142 GCA_020271785.1 Procambarus virginalis | reverse complement strand
CGAATCCCATGGTATCTTGTTAAAAAACCCGTAGTGTTGATAGAGCTCCGTGGGCCAGGTGTAGAATCGTGGGCCGCAGGCTGGTAGGAATCACTAGCTGTTCAACGTTTGTCCAATCGTCCTCTTCCTTCAGTTTACTGGGTCTATATCTGCGATAAAGTAATTCGTTCTCCATAAAGAACCCAGGAACACTGTCGGATTGGGTCTCAGCCTGAAAGAATAATGGTGTCAAGGTAAGATCATCTCTCTGTAACTTACGGAATTCCAAAGCGGTCAGATTTGGGGTAGTTTCGAAGGGTCTTGAGGGACAGCGGTAGTAGTACAGTCAGCTGGCTGCGGTCGTGCAGCTTGAGCACGGGTGGTCACCATAACAGGAGGAGAAACTTCATCACTCTCTTGAACCTTTGCTGGAACATGCTTAAAAATCGGGATATCCAACACAGAGTTACCCACCTGGGATATGTTCTTGACGATCAGGTTGTTCGGTTGTTGGTCTTCTTCCAAGTCGTTGCCCAGGAGAAGTTGCACTCCAGGCATGGGAAAAGGCTTTTCCCTGACGGCGACTTGGACTTCACCGGTCACGAAGGGACAATCTAGGTGGACTCTGGCAAGAGGATAAGGAGTAGTAGCAGTAAGGTCAGTGATGAATACAGTCTCTCCTGTGTAGGCGACGTTGGGCACAGGTGATTTCAAGACGATCGATTGTAGAGCCGCTGTGTCTCTCAGGATCTTAAGTCCAAAACGTCCCTCAGAATCTGAACCGTGGGTAGAGATAGTTCCTGGATACAGATGCTTGCTAAAGAGAGAGAGATCATTAGCATGAACACCAACATTCATTACAGGCTTACCGGACTTAGGGTGAGTAGGTTTGGGCTTAGTATGTTCTATGTTACCTTTAGATTGGGACTTACCACATTTTTCTATGGTATGTCCATATAATCGACAATACCTGCAGTACAGTTGAGAGGTACCTTGATCTGGGCTCGCTTTCTCGTAACTGTACCAAGACTTCTTACTGATAGGTTGTTCTGGTGTCAGCCGGTGGATGAGGCTGTAAGTGTCAGCTGACTTCGCGCATTTCACCAAATCGGTCTCTTCTTTGTCTGCTAAGTATAGGCAGACAGGAGGAGGTACACGC
>WNGS01005451.1:7518504-7526004 GCA_020271785.1 Procambarus virginalis | reverse complement strand
TGGTGTCCTGCCCTATGTAGGGTGTGGTGTCAAGCACTACTGTAGGGTGTGGTGTCCTGCCCTATGTAGGGTTTGGTGTCCTGCCCTATGTAGGGTTTGGTGTCCAGTGCTATGTAGGGTGTGGACTCTAATGCTATGTAGGGTGTGGTGTCCTGTGCTAGGCAGGGTGTGGTGTCCTACGCTTTGTAGGGTGTGGTGTCCTACGCTAATTAAAGTTTTTTTATTAGTGTTTTACAAATTAAAGTAAAAAATTAACACCATACTATGTAGAGTGTGGTGTCCTGTGCTATGAAGGGTGTGGTGTCCTATGCTTTGTAGGGTGTGGTATCCAATGCTATGATACCTGCTTGATGGGATTCTGGGAGTTCTTCTACTCCCAAAGCCCGGCCCGAGGCCAGGCTTGACTTGAGAGTTTGGTCCACCAGGCTGTTGCTTAGAGCGGCCCGCCTGCCCACATATCCACCACATTCCGGTTGGTCCGGCCCTCTTAGTTTTCTCCTCAAGGTGTCTACGTTTGATCCGACAATATTTCTTATTTTCGCTGGGAGTATGTTGAACAACCTTGGACCTCTGATGTTTATACAGTGTTC
Organism: Procambarus virginalis; assembly: GCA_020271785.1. Lineage (NCBI taxonomy): Eukaryota > Metazoa > Arthropoda > Malacostraca > Decapoda > Cambaridae > Procambarus > Procambarus virginalis. The sequence goes on along the minus strand of WNGS01005451.1, from coordinate 7,525,414 downwards.
TCTGATTGTGCATATGGCACCTCTGCTCTTCACTGGTTCTATTCTGCATTTTCTTCCATATCGTTCACTCCAGTACGTTGTTATTTTACTGTGTAGATTTGGGATCCGGCCCTCCAGTATTTTTCACGTATATATTATTTGATATCTCTCTCGTCTCCTTTCTAGTGAGGACACTTGGAGAGCTTAGAGATGATCCCAATAATTTAGGTGCTTTATCTCGTCAATGTATGCCGTATATATTCTCTGTATTCCCTCTATTTCAGCAATCTCTCCTGCTCTGAACGGGGAAGTGAGCACTGAGCAATACTTAAGCCGGGACAGTACAAGTGATTTGAAGAGTACAACCATTGAGATGGGATCCCTGGATTTGAAAGTTCTCGTAATCCATTCTATCATTTTTCTGGCTGACGCAAAATTTGCGTGGTTATGCTCCAGAAGCGTTAGATCGTCAGACATCATTATTCCCAAATCCTTTACATGCTGTTGTCCTACTATAGGCAGATTTGATTGTATTTTGTTCCCTGTATTATGTATAAGGTCCTCATTTTTACCGTGCCTGAGTACCTGGAATTTATCACTGTTAAACATCATGCTACTCTCTGCTGTCCAGTGGAAAACTTTATTAATATCTTCGCGTAGTATTTCAAAGTCTTCAACAGAGGTAATATTCATGCTGATTTTTGTGTCATCTGCAAAGGATGATACGAAGCTGTGACTTGTATTTGAGTCTGTATCTGATATGAGAATAATGAACAGCAGTGGTGCTAGGACTGTACTCTGGGGTACATAGGTTTTAACTGCTCATGGACTAGATTTTATATGGTTGATTGTTACTTTTGTGTTTTGTTTAACAAAAAACTGAGTACCCAGCGTCCTACTTTACCAGTTATTCCTATTGACCTCATTTTGTGTGCTATCACTCCATGGTCACATTTATCGAATGCCTTTGCAAAGTCCGTGTATACCACATCTGCATTCAGTTTTTCTTCTAATGCTTTAGTGATTTTGTCATAAGGGTCAAGTAGCTGTGAGAAGCATGATCTTCCTGCTCTAAATCCATGTTGGCCTGGGTTTTGGAGGTCGTTGGTTTCCATGAAACTAGTGACCTGACTCCTGATCACTCTCTCAAATAGTTTAATTATGTGCGACGTTAGTGCAACTGGTTTGTAATTTTTTGCGTATGCTTTGCTTCCTCCCTTGTGTACTCACCTAATTGTACTCACCTAATTGTGCTTGCTGGGTTGAGCTCTGGCTCTTTGGTCTCTCCTCTCAAATGTCAATCAACTGATGTACAGATTCCTGAGCCTGCTGGGCTCTATCATATCAACATTTGAAACTGTGTATGGAATCACCCTCCACCACATCACTGCCTAATGCATTATATCTGTTAACTACTCTGACACTGAAAAAGTTCTTTCTTTTTGTGGCTGTGGCTCATTTGGGTACTCAGTTTCCATCTGTGTCCCCTTGTTCGCATACCACCCGTGTTAAACAGTTTATCTTTATCTACCCTGTCAATTCCTCTGAGAATTTTGTAGGTAGTGATCATGTCTCCCCTTACTCGTCTGTCTTCTAGTGTCGTGGGGTGCATTTCTCGCAGCCTTTTTCCGTAACTCATGCTTCTTAGTTCTGGGACTAGCCTAGTGGCATATCTCTGAACTTTTTCCAGCTTCTCCTTGTGCGGGACAAGGTACGGGCTCCATGCTGGGGCCACATACTCCAGGATTGGTCTTACATATGTGGTATACAAGGTTCAGAATGATTCCTTACACAGGTTCCTGAAGGCAGTTCTGATGTTAGTCAGCCTCGCATACGTCGCAGATGTTATTCTTTTGATGTGGGCATCAGGAGACAGAGTTAGTCTGATATCAACTCCTAGATCCTTCTCTCTGTCCGTTTCATGAAGGACTTCATCTCCCATTCTGTATCCTGTGTCTGGCATCCTGTTTCCACTGCCTAGTTTCATTACCTTACTTGGGTTGAACTTTAGTAGCCATTTGTTGGACCATTCATTCAGTCTGTCTAGGTCATCTTGTAGTCTCATACTGTCTTCCTCCGTCTTAATCCTTCTCATAATTTGTGCATCATCAGCAAACAATGAGAGGAATGATTCTATACCATTTGGAAGATCATTTACATATATAAGAAACAGTATGGGTCCAAGGACTGAACCCTGCCGGATCCCACTAGTAACGTCTCCCCAATCTGAGATCTCACCCCGCACAGTGACTCGCTGCCTTCTGTTACTTAGGTACTCCTTTATTCAATGGAGTACCTTCCCTTCCACTCGTGCCCAGCTTTTGCACTTGTCTCTGGTGTGGAACTGTGTCAAATGCTTTCTGTCAATCCAAAAATATGCAGTTTGCCCACCCCTCACTTTCTTGTCTGATTCTTGTTGCCTGATCGTAGAATTCAATTAATCCTGTGAGGCATGACTTGCTATCCCTGAAACCATGTTGGTGTTTTGACACAAAGTTCCTTCGCTCCGGATGTTCGACTAGCTTTTTTCGCACAATTTTCTCCATTACCTTGCATGGTATGCAAGTTAGGGACACTGGCCTCTAGTTCAGTGCCTCCTGTCTATCCCCCTTCTTGTATATCGGGACTACGTTTGCCGCCTTCTCATAGATGAGCTATGTCTACTGATTTAAGCGCATCTGGTAACTCCCCTAATGTCCAAGCTCTTCCTCCACACTATACTGTGTGCCTGTGCTACTGGCACTTTGCATTTCTTTCTAAAAAAAATTATTCCATGAGTCTGACCCCGGGGCTGAGTGCATGGGCATGGTGTCAATTTCCCTTCTGAAATCTGCCACGCTTGTGTTGATATCAATTATATTTACAGGGGTTTGGATATCACACATAAACAAGTTGTCCGGATTTTCCACTTTCATGCTGAATTTTGGCGTGTTAAACATGTCCTCATATTGCATTTTTAGGATTTCTCTGATTTCTTTGTCATCCTCCGTGTATGAAACTTTACTTGTACGAATAGGTCCAACACTGGCACTGGTTATTGCTTTTGATTTTGCATGTGTGAAGAAATATTTTGGGATATTCTTTTTATCTTGAATTGCTTTCTATTCCAGTTGCCTTTCTTCAATCTAATCTGAATGCATCAGTCTGTGTCCGATTTCTTCAATTTCAGTCAATCATGATTCACATGATTGATTGAATTCTATGACCAGGCAGCAAAAATTGGGCAAGATAGAGAGGGGTGGGCAGACTGCATATTTTTGGATTGCCAGAACGCCTTTTACACAGTACCACATACGAGACTAGACTAGTGCACAAACTGGAGATGCAGGCAGGAGTGAAAGGGAAGGTACTCCACTGAATAAGGAATACCTAAGCAACAGAAGAGAGCGAGTCACTGTAAGGGATGAGGTCTCGTAGTGGCGAGGTGTCACCAGTGGAGTCCCTCAAGGATCAGTTCTTGGACCTAAACTGTTCCTAATATATGTAAATGATTTCCCAGAGGGAATAGACTCGTTCCTCTGAAATATTTGCTGCTGATGCAAAAATTATGAGGAGGATTATGACAGAGGAAGATAGTATAAGGCTACAAGACGACTTAAACAAACTGAAGAAATGGTCCGAATGGCTACACAAGTTCAACACAAGGAAAAACAAATGGCTACTAAAGTTCAACCCAAGTAAATGTAAGGTAATGAAACTAGGGGGGAGGAAATAGGAAGCCAGACATTGGATTCCGAATGAGAGGTGAAGTCCTTTTCGAAACGGACAGAGAGAAAGATCTAGGAGTTGATATTACCCCAAACCAGTCTCCTGAAGGACTCATCAAGGAATAACATCGGCGGCGTATGCGAGGCTGGCTAACATCAGAACTGCCTTCAGAAACCTGTGTAAGGAATCTTTCAGAACTTTGTATACTACCTATGTAAGGCCAATCCTGGAGTATGCGGCCCCAGCATGGAGCCCGCACCCTGTCAAGCACAAGACGAAGCTGGAAAAAGTTCAGAGGTATGTCACTAGGCTAGTCCCAGAACTAAGAGGCATGAGTTACGAGGAAAGGCTTAGAAAACTGCACCTCACGTCACTTGAAGACAGAAAAGCTCGGGGAGACTTAATTCTCCTGAGACAATTCTCAAGGGAATTGAGAGAGGTAGACAAGGGTGGATTATTTAACGCGGGTGGCACACGCACAAGGGGACACAAGTGGAAGCTGAGTACCAAAATGAGCCCCAGAGATATTAGAAAGAACGTTTTCAGTGTCAGAGTTGTTAGTAAATGGAATGCACTAGGAATTGATGTAGGGGAGGCTGACTCCATACACAGTTTCAAATGTAGAAATGATGGAACTTGAGAAGCTCAGGAATCTGTACACCAGTAGATTGACGGTTGAGAGGCGGGAGCAAAGAGCCAAAGCTCAACTCCCCGCAAGTAAAACTAGGTGAGTACACCACCTAGACTGAGGGATGCAGAGAGCAAGCAGGTGAGGCCAACAACAACAACTCTGTCAGAACAGGACCAATCTGGTGCCTCCTTTTCTCCAGAGAACAGATAACTTAACCTACATTTCACCAAAGCTTAACCTACACTTAACCTACACTTGACCTACACTTTACCTACACTTTACCTACACTTAACCTACACTTAACCTACACTTAACTTACACTTAACCTACCCTTGACCTACACTTAACCTACACTTAACTTATACTTAACCTACCCTTGACCTACACTTAACCTACACTTAACTTACACTTAACCTACACTTAACCTACACTTAACTTATACTTAACCTACACTTAACCCACACTTAACCTACACTTGACCTACACTTAACTTACACTTAACTTACACTTCACCAACACTTAACTTACACTTAACCTACACTTGACCTACACTTAACTTACACTTAACCTACACTTGACCTGCACTAAACTTACACTTAACTTACACTTAACTTACACTTAACCTACACTTAACCTACACTTAACATACACTTAACCTACACTTAACCTACACTTAACCTACACTTAACCTACACTAACTAAACTTAACTTAAATTAACCTACACTTAACCTACACTTAACCTACACTTAACCTACACTTGACCTACACTTAAGTTACACTTAACCTACACTTAACCTACACTTAACTTACACTTAACTTACACTCAACCTACACTTGACGTACACTTAACTTACACTTAACCTACACTTGACGTACACTTAACTTACATTTAACCTACACTTAACCTACACTTAACCTACCTTAACCTACACTTGACCTACACTTAACTTACACTTAACCTACACTTAACCTACACTTAACTTACACTTAACTACACTTAACCTACACTTAACTTACACTTAACCTACACTTAACCTACACTTAACTTACACTTAACCTACACTTAACCTACGCTTAACTTACACTTAACCTACACTTAACCTATACTAACGTACACTTAACGTACACTTAACTTACACTTAACCTACACTTGACCTACACCTAGCTATAAACACTGACGGTGGGTGTTCATATTAAGACATCTGTGACAACTAAAATTCTAATTTTTCACTTGGCAGGGGTATGGTGACTATACCTGGCAGGGGTATGGTGACTTACACCTGGCAGGGGTATGGTGACTTACACCTGGCAGGGGTATGGTGACTTACACCTGGCAGGAGTATGGTGACTTACACCTGGCAGGGGTATGGTGACTTACACCTTGCAGGGGTATGGTGACTTACACCTGGCAGGGGTATGGTGACTTACACCTGGCAGGGGTATGGTGACTTACACCTGGCAGGGGTATGGTGACTTACACCTGGCAGGGGTATGGTGACTTACACCTGGCAGGGGTATGGTGACTTACACCTGGCAGGGGTATGGTGACATACACCAGGCAGGGGTATGGTGACTTACACCTGGCAGAGGTATGGTGACTTACAATGGCAAGGTATGGTGACTTACCTGGCAGAGGTATGGTGACTTACACCTGGCAGGGTATGGTGACTTACACCTGGCAAGGGTATGGTGACTTACACCTGGCAGGGGTATGGTGACTTACACCTGGCAGGGGTATGGTAATTACACTGGCAGGGGTATGGTGACTTACACCTGGCAGGGGTATGGTGACTTACACCCTGCAGGAGTATGGTGACTTACAACTGGCAGGGGTATGGTGACTTACACCTGGCAGGGGTATGTTGACTTACACCTGGCAGGGGTATGTTGACTTACACTGGCAGGGATATGGTGACAATACTGGCAGAGGTATGGTGACTTACACCTGGCAGGGTATGGTGACTTACAACTGGCAGGGGTATGGTAACTTACACTGGCAGGGGTATGGTAACTTACACTGGCAGGGTATGGTGACTTACACCTGGCAGGGGTATGGTGACTTACACCTGGCAGGGGTATGGTGACTTACACCTGGCAGGGGTATGGTGACTTACACCTGGCAGAGGTATGGTGACTTACAACTGGCAAGGGTATGGTGACTTACACCTGGCAGGGATATGGCGACTTACACCTGGCAGAGGGTATGGTGACTTACACCAGGCAGAGATATGGTGACTTAGACTGGCAAGGGTATGGTGACTTACACCTGGCAGGGGTATGGTGACTTACACATGGCAGGGGTATGGTAACTTACACCTGGCAGGGGTATGGTGACTTACACCTGGCAGGGTATGGTGACTTACACCTGGCAGGGGTATGGTGACTACAACTGGCAGGGGTATGGTAACTTACACCTGGCAGGGTATGTTGACTTACCTGGCAGGATATGGTGCCATACACCTGGCAGAGGTATGGTGACTTACACCTGGCAGGGGTATGGTGACTTACAACTGGCAGGGGTATGGTAACTTACACCTGGCAGGGTATGGTAACTTACACCTGGCAGGGATATGGTGACTTACACCTGGCAG